>JABAYD010036977.1:0-16719 GCA_014822095.1 Diplotaxis tenuifolia
CAGAATCAAATGCCCTATCATGACGTGACCTATTGGGATTCAACTTTTTCTTTCTCGAGTACTGGATTATCCTTTCTTCCTTTCTTCCGGCTTGGGATTCATCTTCTTTTCTTCCTTTCTCCCCTAGTTTTCTGTTTGCTTTTACTCCAAGATGTTCACGAGGTGTGGAACATGAGGGAGAGTAGGGTTTAGCTTTAGAGCGTGATTTTCGCTGCAACCATTTAATAGTTGACATATCTAGCATGTGGCTTGTGTCGGAGAACAAGCCACCTAGTGACAGTGCATGCTGAATCTTATTACTAGGTGAATTTTTCCTCACTTTGACACAATACCGTAAATTGATGCCAAGTTTCGAGGTCCAGTCTGTGCCGTGTTCGTTGCTTTCTTCACCTTCAATTGCAAGATCAATTAAACTCAACTCTTCTTTCGATGCACTCTCTAACAAGACATCATCATATCTGAAAGGGACTTTCACTTCCTCTGCCACTATAGCCGCATGCGCCTTAAATTTTTGAAAGTCTGCATCAGTTCCAAAAAAGGTTACAAAAAGAATGATCAACAATCAACGGACCTTTGCACAATCTTATAGCAAATGGTGCGTACTTACCTTTATGGCAAATTACAAGGAACTTGAGTCCACCTCTTGACTGCAGCAGTCTCTGAAGTTCAATAGTGTGTTCAAGGCAGAAAATGCGAGGTCTTGTATATCTGGAGGACGTGTTCCATTCACAGCTATACTTTTCTGATGACTGTTCTGTATTTTCCTGAGCATCTGTAGAATTAATATGAAGCACAATTAACAAGCTTCAAACGGCTAACATAGATACCGCAGTTCATGGTTTGGATAAAAAAATGAGGGTCTATTTACCTATCTCTCCCTGTGTCTCTGAGAGATCTTTTAGTGCATTTTCAGAAGGCTGTACCACAGACATAAAGGGGAAGCCAAGAACGCCACACGCCACACATGGCAAGGTTCCAGAATCAATTTGGAAATCATTAAGCTGACCATCATCATCGTCGTAGTATACATCTTTCAGCTTCTCCATGAACAAACTCAATTCCTCTAAAAGATTAGTCTTCTCTTTATTCTGCGTTTCAGAATGGCCCTCCTCAAGTTCACTTTTTGCCTCTGCTGGACATGAAACAGCAACCCCAGTAGCTGCAAGTGCCAGGACACTATGACGTGGAAGTAAATCAGGGTCCCACATCACCAAACGAGAGCCTGGCTCTCCAAGTAGAACAGATAAGTTCGTGCTTTCGTTCAATATATCTTCCACAAAAGCTTTTTTCACAAGGAACTCTCTCTCTTCTCTCTGTCGATCTCTCAGCCGGGAGCTACGACCACCTGGTAGCAACGATCGTGGCACTCTGGAAAATTTAATATTTACATGAACATGAGAACAAACATGGTAGAGCAAAAACTTAACGGGTTCTATGTACAAAGGGACAATGGAAAAATTGCCTTGAAACAAAGGACATGGTCAAGAGATATAGAAGCTGCTGATGGGACAACATGGGGAGATAATTCATGGCTGCCCTACGCACAGCAGCTTCCTTAGCTACGCTGAGCCACTGTGGAGTTCCAAAATTAGCGGCTTCACCACAGTTAAAACCTAGAAAACGTTTGATTACATCTGCTTAGTTAAGTATTTAAAAAAAAACAATATGTAATCCTAATCTAAGCCAAACTCTCAACGTATACTATGTGACTGATGTAACTACTTAATAGATGTATGGTTCTTCATTCCCCTAATTAGAAGATCAATCCTCACCTCAAGCTATGTCGCAAAACACCCCTTTTCTCCAAAGCTTTATTCAATTTTTGTTTTTCATTTTCCCAAACCCTTTGAAGAGTGCAAAATGGAAGGAATAGACTGCAACCACTAAGACTTGAAAGAATGTTCTAAGAAAGAAGCATTTTACCGTGGCTGAATCCTACATGATAAGACCTTGGGAATGTCACAACAAATTCACCAGGATTTTGTACCAACCTATGTAGGAAACCAAACATAGATTAACAAAAATATAGCACAGCAAAAAAAAGTAAAAAAAAAAACAACACATACTGCCTCACATCTCCACATAACCAAAGTTAAGGTCAAATAAAAATAAAAGCCCTACCTACAGCAGGGAATGTCGGATGAAACTATCATCTCAGGTGATACAAGGGTCGTCTTTTCGCCTAGCTGAGTGAGAGCAGCTGATGGTTACAAGGAAAAGAAAACAGTTAATGAAAAACAGAAGGACAATGAATCATAAGAAGTGTTGCAACGTCTAGTATCTATCATAACGTTAAAGCAATAAGGTCTTAAGGCATTTTTCCAAAAACTAAACACTCATCATGCCATAGTGGATGTTAGCCAAATTTAGACTTAAAAGGTAAAAACAGGTGCTATAAACTCTCAACACGTTTCTGTTATTACAGGAACTTTAGCAGTAACGTACCCAGTTGATCAAGGTTTCTGCCATAAGAATTTTTGCGGATAACCTCTTCAAAGTCGAGCGCATAATCACCAGGGACAGCGTACCAAGTCTTTGGTGAGCCAGTGTGAAGATAATTCATACTGTGAAGCTCATGGTCCTCAACATGCCAAGCAAACCAACTAAACAACATACCGATATAAACCATGGGAGACGTTACACCAGGTATGTCATCTGGCATGAAGCGAGTAACAGAACCAGGTGAACGTGCTATCATCTGAAGGTTCCACGAACTGTTGGAAAGCTTCCACCCTGCAGTACCTTCCATTTCATCAACAAGATCCACGTTCTTCTTAGACGGATCTTGAGATAACAAACTTGGAGAAGCAAGAGATGCCTTTGCTAACAGAGGCAATGATTCCTTACTATCACTTCCCTCCTTCCTCTGATAAAACCCTCTCCCTCTCCTCTTCCTCTGCCGGAAATGCCTGAAATGACCCTCCGGCTCACCAAAAGCCGAGCCAGGCACATCGTTTGCGTACTCTATATATATAGGCTTCTCCGAAGCTGCTTTCCAGAACAACGCCTCAACCACAACCGGTGCCACTTCTTTAACCGTCCCTAACTGGCTTTTATAAAAAGCTTTCGACTTTGACTCAAACTGCTCCAACGTATACACCCCTCCACTCTGCCACACCTGCTTAACACCCTCTCCTACTAATCCTCTGTTCTTTTTCCTAACCTGACCTAACTCTTGCTGCCTTGTGGTAAACACAGCTCTATCCTCTTGACGAAGCTTCGAAACATCTACACCCGAAGAAGCCAACTCCGGACACCTCAAAAGAGACTTGTTCAAGTTGCAGAAGACATACTTTTTCGATGGTTTGGGTATAGGAGGAATGATCTTGCAGATCCCAAAGGCACTTGCTTGTTTCTCGATCTTAGATATGTAAGCAATGGGATCTGCGAACTCAGTGTCTGTAGGTCTAAACACAGGTGCCAAAGGCATGGCCTTTAGCCAATTGGGAATCTCAACATTACCCATCTCAATGCCAATTCAAAAACCCAAATTCAGATTAAACCCACCATAGACAAGACTAAGATCAACCACACCACCACTCTAAAACCCTAGATTCGAGATTCCGATTCCGATTAAACAAAACGAGATATCTATTTTCTCCTCGCTTCCTAACTAAAATCAATAAAGTGAAACCGTTGGTAGTGACACTATCAATAACGGTAAAATCGTATCCTTTGAGAGAGAGGAGAATGAAAACGATAATGAAACTGTGCGGTTGCGCAACGACGGAGAGGACACGGACAAGGAGAAGAAGAGGAAGATAGAGAGAGAAAGTATGTTAAAAATATTGAATTTTTTGCTAAAATTATTTTAAACTTCGCCGTCGGTGCATGTTAGCGTAGGATTACCGAACTTTTACGAGTGTGCGCGCGTCAAATTGCACTAACCGGTTTTGTTCCTGGACCGGACTTATGGGCCTTTTTCTTTGTTAATCATTATAAAAATAGCCCATTACAGAATGTCCTTATCCAAGAAATTTTTCTTTAAGTAGAAAACTAATGAGATATCTTGGCTGAAGTGCTTCAAGCCCACCCAGCTTTGAATTCAATCTCCTATACCCACAAAAATCTCTTATAGCCACCATTCATTAATTTTTTTATTTTTTTTGGTCAAAAACCAAAACCCAAATTAAATCTTCCCCCGTGATCAACACTAAACAAAAACCCCCCTATGGATTGGTAAACCCTTGGACAAATATTTAAATTTTATACATTTCAAATTCGAAAAAATTTTATTTTAAAATCATTTTTAATCATATTTTGATGATTTTTGGATAAATATAAAAAAAATTTAGAGTTTTGAAATATTTTTATCAAATTCTATAAATCAAATAAAAAATATTCACGTTTTCATTTTAATTTTGTGATTTTTCGTTTGACATATAAAATTAAAAGAAAAAATGTGTCCTAAATAAATTAAAAAATGAACATAGTGGATATAAGAGACAATACCCCAGATATCTTAACATTACAGCAGCTTTCTCCGATATATAAATCTTCTTCAGATAGATTTATACGCATTCTTTTGTGAAATGACATTGATAATTCGTTGATAAAAAAAAACGTTCGTGTTCCATTTTAGCCACTAAAAGTACGTTAACATTTCATTCGAATAAAGTGCTTTCTGACAACTTTTAAAAAAAGTTTCATTAAAAAGTGGTATTTGAAACGTTGCCTACTTACTTGGCTTAAGAAGCAGATCTGCTGGTACTGGTAGCCTGCTACAATATCCAAAGATATGGACAGCTAGATATCCAGAGAACAGGCTTCAAAATATCCTTTCACAAAACAAAACTACAGTTGTTGTCTCCAACCGAAAAGAAAAGTAAGAGTGATGTTGACAAATATAAAAAAATTGAAAATAAATAAATATGATGTTGCAACTTGAAAGTACACTCAAGATTTTTCGAACAAAACAACATAATAATTGAATGACCACAAGTAGGTGAGATATGATAAATGTCAAGTTCAAGAAAAAAATAACTTTCAAAACATATATAGATGGCAGTTTCATAAAAATCCTGAACCATGCTATTTGTTGCGGGAAGACAAGTGGCCTAGTGCTAGCTCTCTTGTATGGTATTTTCTTGGATAAATAGAAAGTCTTAGACTATATGTACATCAATGAATTCATCATTTTATTTTTTTATTATTATTATTTTTTTCGTTTGATTATTTTTAAAAATAAAAATAAAAAAATAAACGGACCAATCACGTACCGCCACGTGGTGAACTCTAGGAGAGAGGGATTCACCCGGGTGAACTTTTGGAGAGAGGAGTTCATAACTTTTCTATTTTTTTAATATTTTGTTTATTCGATTTATGTATGAACCTCCCCCATGAACCTTCAATGTACATGCTCTTTACATTGACCATTAATAAATTTGTCTAAAACTATAGTGAGAATAATACTAATTAAATTATTTTCATAGACTATGTACATTTTTTTGACCATATCATTTTCGTAGACTATTTTTAAGTTGGAAGTATCATGATTCGCGTGTTTGAAATGAAAATAACGTTTGAATAGATCAATTTAAATGCAACACATTTTACTAGAATATAGAAAGATTGTAATGTCAAACGTTTTTTTCAGGTTTCGTGATAGATCTTGTCTCTATATATTTCATTATTTTGTTTATTTGTTTTGAGTTTCTGTCCTTTTCAAGATTTTCTCATGATTTGCATATTCTCATTATCATAAGACGCTAAAATTTTTATTATTTTTGTTATCACTTGGTTTAAAATATGACAAACATTTCTGTTAATGGATGATGGAAACAAAATATTTAAAATTCATATATTAATGCTCGAGGATATTATTTTTGTTTTTCTACAAAATATTCAACAACAATGCAAAGAAAAGGGAAAGATTACAAGCTATGACGTTTTATTCATACTTCTGGAAACACATCAGAGAGAAGACAAGTAAACAAATGTTTTAGAAAATTGTCATTGTCTTAGAATTAATGTATCCAGATAATAAGATAGATAACACACGCAAGGCAGCATTATCCATTCACATAATGCCTACAAGGTATATATCAACTTTGTTTGAATTTTCACGTAATGCCTACAAATACATTTCAACTTTATTTATTTATTTTTAAAATTGAATCTTATACCTAATTTTTGTATATTTAACCATTTTAGTGTTTAGAAAGATATCCATAATAATGTAAGGACATGATAAATCAATTTTTTTTCCTATGAATTATTTCAAATATAATAAAAAAAATGGTCAAATATAATAATAAATGATTAAAAGTTGTCATAATCACCCAATCAATTCGTACTCATTCCTATTTACGGTATTCGTTCAAATAAGTTTTTGTTGGTACCATTAAGTATAGTAATTAACCAAGTGATAGTAATCTAGTTGTAATTTTTTTAAGTTTGATGTGTATTCACATCAATTTTGAGTTTGATTTTTTTTTAAAACTAACTTATCACTATCTGGTTAGTTTAAATTTCAATTCAAATAGTTTATTTGGTGCATCGCAACAGATGATATGTTCACTTTTAAAATTAGTCGGTTGGAAGATATTTTAAACTCAAAACATACAGTCTGGTAGATAGTGTACTCCACTAAGTTTATTTCTTTTGGGATTGACATGAAGATAGTATCTATTCCAAAAAAAAAAGTATAGTAGTTAATATTCGTAATCTTCTACTTAAGCTAAAAATCAAAGTTTAATTAGGCCAACTAACAAAGAAACGAAAGGATAATAAAGTCATTCCCCAAAACGCGAATGTCATCTCGTGATTTGTTGATCCTTTAAATGGAAAATAAATAAATAAAACAAATTAAGAAATCGGGAAACTCTTGTCACGAAAAAATTGGCGGTTGAATCAGAACGTTGTTGTTTGTTGTTCTCTTCGTTACCGTTTCGGACCAGATTCCCTTCTCCATCTGTCTCTTCTTACCATTTACATATCATTCTTCGCTTTCATCGCTTCTCCAAAAAAATCATCGAGAAAAAACTAAAAAGATGGGATTTTTCGGGAGTGTGCTGGGGATAATTGGTTTCGCAATCGGAATCCCTGTCGGACTCATCGTTGGATTCTTCGTCTTCATCTATTCTCAGCCTTCACACGAAGAGGTAAAGTAAAGTACACACCTTTCTCGATAATAACATAAAAATCGAATCTTTCGTTTGATTCTGCGGTTTTCACCATCTGGGTAGCGTAAAGGTTGTCACTTTAACGTGAATTAGAAAAGAAATAGGAATCTGAGGATTTGATAATATGTGACACTGTTTTGAGATGTTTGCAGTATCCACCAGCGAGGCCACTTGTTGAGACTAGCATCACTCTCCTTCTCGATCTTCTCCCTGACATCCCACTATGGATGAAGAATCCTGACTATGAACGAGTAATAAGTTAACTCATCACTTATAATAATCACTCTTACCTCCTTAATTACTTGACACTAATGATACTCTTCTTTCTATGAAGGTGGACTGGTTTAACAGATTTCTCTCATACATGTGGCCCTACCTCGACAAGGTTCTTTTCTGTGTTTCCTGCTTCTTATATATCTAAGCTTATTACCAATATAAGCTTTAGTTTTTATTCTACTTGTGTATAGGCTATTTGTGAGATTATCCGGAGCTCTGCACAACCCATTTTTGCAGATTATATTGGGACTTTCTGTATAGAATCTATAGAGTTCGAAACACTGAGCCTTGGATCGCTTCCACCCACAGTTCATGGCAATTCCTCCTAGTCCCATTTTACTTAATTGTCACTTCTGTAAGATGTGCTAATGGGTGAAAGGGAAACGTGCTTAATCTTGTGCAGGTATTAAGTTCTATGAGACTAACGAGAAGGAGCTTCTGGTTGAACCATCAATCAAGTGGGCAGGTAATCCCAACATAGTTTTGGTGATAAAACTCATGTCTTTACGAATCAAAGTTCAGGTCAGTAAGAGAAACGTTACCACTCTTAATAAGTTTCATAACAGCCTGTTTAAACTACTTTCTTTTGCAGCTTGTAGATCTTCAAATTTTCGGTATAATGAGAGTAGCTCTGAAGCCTCTCTTACCAACCTTCCCTTGTTTCGGAACGGTTGTTGTTTCATTGATGGAAAAGGTAGTTTACATTCTCTCAGAACAGATTTTGGAAGTTGTCTGCTCTATTACCAAAACCATGAGAAACTGTGATGATGATTCTCTTTTGCAGCCGCATGTTGATTTTGGATTGAAAGTGCTTGGTGGGGATCTCATGTCCATACCTGGTCTCTACAGATATGTTCAGGTGCTACATTGATGACCCCTCCTCCTTTCGGTTGGAGTTGGGAACTATGTTTTTCATTGTTATTTTTCTTCAGAGAACTTATATGAATAGTAATGATTTTTCAGGAAACTATCAAAAGGCAAGTTTCAAGTATGTACCATTGGCCACAAGTTCTTGAGATACCTATTCTTGATGCTTCAACGTAAGTGCTTGTCTTTTACTACAAGTCACGAGATTTGTCTCTCTTTCTTTCCGATCTGAGGCTCTGATTCATAAACGTTTATAGAGCTTCTGCGAAGAAGCCTGTAGGGTTACTACATGTGAACATCATTAGAGCTCACAATCTCCTCAAGAAAGATTTGCTTGGAACATCTGACCCTTATGTCAAGCTTAGCTTAACGGGAGAAAAGCTTCCTCCAAAGAAAACCACCATAAAGAAAAGGAACTTAAGCCCGGAGTGGAACGAACACTTCAAGCTCATTGTCAAGGACCCATTATCACAAGTCCTTCAACTAGAAGTCTTTGACTGGGACAAGGTCTCAGCATAAATCACATTCCCCAGTTCAATATTTTTGGCAATTCCTTACTAAACATGCTCTCTTTGTCAGGTTGGTGGGCATGATAGATTGGGAATGCAGATGATCCCTTTGAAGAAAATCAACCCTGGAGAGAAGAAGGTGTTTAATCTTGATTTGATCAAGAATTCAAATATTGTTATGGATGTACCAGAGAAGAAACAAAGAGGGAAACTAGAGTTAGACCTTAGGTATGTGCCGTTCAAAGATGAAAGTCTCAAGTATAGAAACGATGAGAACCAGAGCAGAGATGAGAAATCATCAGAGGAAGATGAGTTTCTCAGCAATGATGGTCTACTCTCGGTTTCAATCCAATCAGCTAAAGATGTAGAGGGAAAGAAGAAATATACAAATCCTTATGCTCTTGTTCTCTTCAGAGGAGAAAAGAAGAGAACAAAGGTATAATAATCATAAACTTAAAACACTATTTGGCTTATAAATTAGATTCAGACTCTGAGCTGTATGTTTTACTTGAGATCAGATGTTGAGGAAGACAAGAGACCCGTTATGGAACGAGGAGTTTCAGTTCACACTAGAAGAGCCGCCGTTGAAAGAGAGTATACGTGTCGAGGTTATGAGTAAAGGAACTGGTTTTCACTTTCGTTCCAAGGTACTGATGATCTTATATGTCTTGTCTTGAGCTTGGTTTGGTTTTGGCTTCAACTCTTTGATCTCTATGCAGGAGGAACTGGGACATGTAGATATAAATCTGGACGATGTTGTTGCCAATGGAAGGATTAACCAGAAATATCATCTTATCAATTCAAGAAATGGTGTTATTCACATTGAGATTCGTTGGACCACTAGTTAAACTGTATATGTTTATGCACATGATAGTGTTTATCAACAGCTTATTATTATTATAATTTTTAAAAAATTTGAAAAGATATTTTGAAAATACACATTCAAATAAAATGGATCAAGGTTGAGACAAGAACGTAGCGTCAGCGTTCTGATCACTGCAGTAGAGACAAGGATGTTGCTGGAACCCTAGCTTCTCAAGCACTTCCCTAGCCCTCATCACTAGTTCCTTGTTCTTCAAGGCACCTTTGTTTTCCTTCAACACCGTCTGAATCGCGTTGCTAAACGCTCCATACGCCTTCCCGCCACCACCGCCTACGTCAGCAGACGTTTCATCCGCCTGACACCCGCTCAACAATATACCAGAGTCAACGTGTCTTTCACGCAACTTCATATTCTCCAAAAGATCCATCAAGTCTATCGTCGGTAGCCTAAACTTTAGACCAGCGTCGACACCAAAGAGCTCGAGTAGGTGTGTAGCAATGTCCGAAGTTAAGATTCCGGTAAGAGAACTCAAGTGGTCTAGAACTTCCTTGAAGGGCAAGGCACGTAATGTTGTTGTTGTTGTCCTCTCCATGGCTAGAGATCTATCACCGGAGGAGTATGGTCCGATTTGTTCTTTCTCCTTGTCAATGAGACCACCACTATGACAAGAATCCGAGATCATAGTAAAGCTAGTTCCCTTAGGAAGCTGATTAACCAGTTCTCTGAAATCAACATCTGTGATGAGGTTGAAATCACAAGGAACTATAGCTTCGTCTTGCCTAAAAGGATGAACAGGTTTAACCGAAGGAATCCGAGTTCCATGGCCACTGTAATGGAAGAACAAGACGTCTCCAGAACCATTTTGAGCTTTCTCAACCATCCTACGTAAAGCAGCCTTGATGTTGGCTCCAGTGGGCTTTAACTTTGAATCTGGCTCGTCAGTTAGTAACTCTATGTCTTCTTGTTTGAATCCGAACTGGGTTAGTAGAGTTTCTTTCATGGCTAAAACATCGTTGATGCAGCCGTGTAGCTCGTTCCTTGTGTTGGGATAGTTGCAGCCGACCAGAACGGCTAGTCTTCTGTTCACAACTCCTTGTTGATCCATGTGAGCCTTTAGGGTTTAGAGGGGAGTTTAAAACAACTTTTGCTTGTTTTGTTTATAATTAGCTTTTCATGTGAAGTGTTGTTGTTTTGGAACCAATATGTGTATTTATGATTGAGGTTTCTTGTTGTGAAGGTCAAGTTATATTTTCATTTGTTGTTTGCTTTTAAACTCTGGAGCATTTTTTTTAAATGGAGTCTTGGCTGTATTATTAATGCTTGCTTTAAAGCAAGAAACTATACCTTAAACCAAACTTTTGAGATAGACATAAGTAATCTACTAATCCTGAGTCATGGTCTCATATTACACCAACCTTTATCTTAATCCATGGACCATATATAAAAAGTAAAGAAATTGGTTAACTTGGAATTATATATAACGTATTTCTCAAAGATTTACACCTAAGCCATCTAGCTATCCAAGGCAAGAAATGAGTTACGTTTTATACATATATATATATATATGTATTAATTCTATATGAAAGTGTATAGCGTAGATAGTTTGTTGAAATGTAACTTGACAATTGACTAAACTATTATTGGAATTAATATATTTTATTCACGTTGGTTTTGTTAACCTCAAACTTAAATGCATATGTTGAAAAATAAATAAAAAATAAAACAGAGCAATTTTACATGAATAGCACACAAAAACACCAAGAGAATGAAGTAATTAAACCGGTCCTAAACCAGAAACGACGGTTTATTATCCAACATTGCTCGGCTCGTCACGCTTAGTTTAGAACTGCCACTGTTGCACAACATCTTTTGCATGACATCATCTTGAACGCTAACGCTCTTTAACGGCTGAACCAAACTCTGACCACCACTAACCATAACAGCTTGCTCACTACGGCACCCTAACAACCCCGTTCTCTTCTTATCGCAGCCGCCAAACGCCAGAGACGGCTGCGACAAGCCGATTCTTGAGAAGTTAGACGACATTGCCGAGACCGGTTCTGCGGTTGTAACGCTCCAAGTAACACTTGCTTCGCTCGGCTCGTAACCGTACTCAGTTCCGGTCTCGTCTATCGAGTTTCTTACGTTATCAGATGCTGGTGGAGCAAACGTACGAGCTACGTGCTGAGTAGAGAAGCTCTCTATCTCGAAGAGATCGGAGCTAGCGTCGCTCGCGGCTTCTTCGTCTGTAGTAGTAACTCCCTTGGGACTCGTAGGATTCACAACCGGTTTAATCGGTTCAATTCGATTCAAATCCGGTTTAATCGGGTTCAGGGAGGGTTCGTTTAGAGTCGGGAAGCTAAAATTACTAACGTGACCTCTAGATTCTTTGTTTGCCACGTAATCTATGGACCGAGTCACGTTATTTGAAGGAATCGTTAATCTAACCGGATCAGAAGATGATATCGTGTGATAATTATGATGAACGACCCGGTCAGAACCGGTTCTAGACTCTACAATTCTTGGTTTGGTTTCTTGGACCTGGACCGACTTGGAGCTAGAACAGGGACAAGTCCTGCGTCTGAAAAACCATCTGGGACCTTTCTTGTTACTCCCACGTCTGTCTCGGTCGGATCCTTGTCGGTTTTTGTTACGGAGCAAACCGGTTTGGCTGTTCCAGCTAGCTTCAGAGGATGCTGCCGTGTGTCCCACGGTAAAAGAAGACACTTTTGCAGATGAAGCCGAAGAGAATCTTGGACCATTAAGATTCGTCGTTCCGCTTTCGTTAAAGTATCTTCGAGCTTCGAATATGCTTATCTCACTATCTTCTTGCTCCTTTTGTTGTTCGTTGTTGTCTGGCTTGAGGTATGAGGAGAAGGAGACATCGATGTCGAGTGATCGACTTTGAATGATCTTGATGTAAGGGTCTAGAGCATCGCGTTTGGTCGCAACGACGGTTACTGTAGTTTCAGCCATTGGAAGTAGCTTTGTTTTTCTTATACGTAGAAGCTGAAATAAAATTTCAAGTAGTTCTCAAACTCTGTGTGACTGTGTGTGTATATATACACTTGAGATGTGAGGGAAGTGTCAGGAGTTAGTTTATGTCCGAGAAAGTTCTATCTTTCTAGTTTAATAATGTCATCATGACGTTCTTACATGTAAGAATTTAACCATAGTTTTAAAATAAAATATGATCACTAAAAAGATGAACATATACAAATAATTTGTGGTTGAGAATTTAGGGTTTAGGTATGTCAAGTGTGTATTTCACAAAAAAGGTATCTCAAGACTCAAGTGTGTATATATTTTTATATAATTCCGAAATCCAAGTTTTTTTTGTAGTATTTAAGCTTCTTTAAGATTATAATAAACTAATTCTAGTATAGTGCTACTTTAAGATATGATGATTGAAGTTATGGATCCACCGCAATGTTTCAATTAGTACTAGATTCTTTTCAGAGATCTCTAGTTATAAGAAAAGTATAAACTAAAAGTTCAAAAACTTCATAATTATAAAATTAAAATTTAGTTGAACTATCTATTTTAAATTTGACTCTATCATTTTCACAACAAAAGAAAAAACACAAAATCCTGCAATATGAAAAGAAACATAAAGTTTTTAATGTATAAACATAAAGTTGTTTGCGCCCCTATCTCCATATTCAGGAACGTGAGTGTTTCCCTAGGCCATAATCGGTACCATGTGGCTTCTCCATTATTATGTTCTTCTCTACAATGCTTTTGAGCAACAAGACAAAGATAACTCCAAAGAAGGTGACAAATCTCTATAGTGATTACTTCCTATTGGACAATAGACAGATCAAAAGAGAGGATAAGAATCATCATTGTAATGATAATTGGGTCCATTCTCTTACAATACTATTTGATTTTTTGACATTTAACGGACACATGCTCTGAACATGATTAGGGTTCATTGGCTGTCAATTATATTGTGTTTTCCACTTTAACCTGATCATTTTCAAAGTAAAAACGTCATGCAGTATAAAAACAGGAATGAGTTTAATTGTTGTGAGGGATAACCGTACGTTTATGAAGTTGAATATAGTATACTGATGGACGTGATTAAAAGCTAAACTCTCTCTCTCTTGAAGATCTAATCCCAACAAAAAATTCTTGAAATGGAGTGAAGCCTTAAAATTAGACCCCACTCGATCAATAATAGGTATCTTACAAAGGTATGAGAGCCATAAACCCAAATTTTAGCAATTTAATAAAAAGTATCGCATATTAAAATAGAAACGAGTGCTATGCCAATTTTCAACCATAGAATTATTAAGGGTTGTAGACGACTAAAATAGTTTGCGGACAATAAATTTCTATGCAAGGTATTATAAAGGAAGAAAATTTAAACTTCTTACAATACAATAATTTGAGAAGAAGAAGAAGAAAGAAAACAAAAGATGAACAACATTATTATCCTATTTGTTACATTTCTTGCTCTTTCTTCTTCCTCTCGAGCAGCAGGTAAAATAAGTTCACAATATATCTTATTGATGCAATGGTTGTGTTAAGCTTTGTAGCATTTTGTATGATATGATATACTCAGACACATCATTAGTAATGACTTTGACTCTTGTTTATACGTCATCTTCATGCAGACGAGACAGAGACTGCTTTCCACTACAAAAAAGGAGCACAAGCCGATCCATCGAAATGGAGCATGACCAAGAAAGAATGGAAAATTTGTGGGACGGGGAAGAGGCAATCACCAATCGATCTTTCTCCAAAAATAGCCACCCTAGTTCACAATTCTACAAAGCTTATTCAGACATATTACAAACCAGTTGAAGCTACTCTTAAGAACCGTGGATATGACATCATGGTACATTACTATTCAACCAAAATAAACCTAGCTTACTTTTTTTCTTTTTCTTACCAATTAGTCTGCATGACCGGTATGTTGTGTGCATCAGGTTTCATGGGATGATGACGCAGGGAAGATTGTGATGAATAATACTGACTATAAATTGGTTCAAAGCCATTGGCACGCACCTTCAGAACATTTCCTCAATGGAGAAAGGTACCGAGAAAAAAATGAAAACATTGACATCATTCCTAACATACATTTCACGTAATAATAACCTGAATTTATTTTTAAGATTGGCCATGGAACTACACATGGTACATAAAAGTGAAGAAGGACACTTAGCAGTTATAGGAGTTCTCTTCAGAGAAGGTGCACCGAATGATTTCATTTCAAGGGTAATATTCATTATTTACTTTGGATAATGGACAAGAAACCAATTCGATCTTGTATGTTTTTATCATCGTCTTGATTAACAACATGAACAGATAATGGAAAAGATCAAAACGATCGCAAACATCCAAGATGGTGAGGCGACCATAGGAAGGCTACATCCCAAAGATTTCGGATGGGATCTTACAAAATTTTATGAATACAGTGGATCTCTCACGACTCCTCCTTGCACAGAAGATGTTATCTGGACCATCATCAGCAAGGTATATATCCAATTTCAAAACCTTTATTGCAGTAATAAACATCAAGAATCTAAATATATCAAATCTTGATTTTTTTTTTCTTATCTAAATGCAGGTGGGGACTGTTTCACGTGAGCAAATTAAAGTATTAGTCGATGCTCGCCGTGGTGTAAGAATATAAAACACTCTCACATAAACAATTGCTAAGAACGTCTTTGAACTTTGTCCTTGCATAACTAATAAGACATGTTTTGTTGATAATATTATTAGGGTTTTGAGGAAAACGCAAGGCCGGCTCAACCGCTGAATAAACGTGTGGTTTATCTAAACGAACAGAGCGTCAGCTTTACTCCAAGCTCACAAGGACAAATTAATATAAATTAATTTTGAAGATGTTTGTGGATTGGCTCCAAATCATATTTTACAAAATATTATTTTGATTAAAAGTTAGCAAAGTGCTATTTGCATAACATTTATAACTATTAACAACAATGTAATACACAACCATAACATGAGTTGTTTAATTCTTTTATACCACAAGATTTTTTTACATTTGTTTTGAACTCTGGAATTAAACTATGTAAACCGGAAAAGTAACTTGTTAACAACTAACAATAGCATTCATACCAAAGCAAAGTGCTATATTTTATTTTGATTAAAAGTTATAAAAAAAAACAATTAAACAAACAAGGTGTAATAAAACTAGACCATAACATGAATTGTTTAATTCTTTTATACCACAAGATTTTTTACATTTGTTTTGAACTCTGGAATCAAACTATGTAAACCGGAAAGTAACTTGTAACAACTAACAATAGCATTCAAACCAAAGCAAAGTGCTATATCTTATTTTGAATAAAAGTTAAAAGAAAACACAAAGCAAAGTGCTATATGCATAACATTATATATGCGTAATGATGTATTAAAAAATTTCAAACAAACAAGATGTAATATTGTATAATTCTTTTATACCACAAAGATTTTTTACATTTGTTTTGAACTCTGGAATCAAAGTAAACCGGAAAAGTAACTTGCAACAACAGCATTCACACCAGGCAACGAACATACAACAACAAGATAAGAAAATCCATTATAAGAAACTTTAAGCGATGAGGAAGGGGAGGACAGTGAGCATGAAGGATTCGTAAGTGAAGGTAGCTGAGCCTGAGTATCCTGTGTCCTTCTCCTTGAACTTCTCTGTTAGTCCCTGCAAATTCACATCATCAAAATCAATCATAAACAACTAACTTCTAAAGCCCAAACCACATTTTGTAATAATGAATCTGCAGTTGATGAATCAGGAAGGCATACCTTAACAGTGAGACAGCACCTGCATCATAAACACAAAGCAAAATGAATAACTAGCAACAAATCTAATCAAGGCTAAAAGAAGAGAGGGTATTGAACGAGAAACATACTCAATGAAATTGTCATATTCAATGGCTCTGTTCATGCCTCCACTTTTGTCAAATTTGGAAACAAGAAGATCCAAAATCACAGGAGAAACTGAAAACCCGAGGCTCAAAAGCGCATCTCTTAGCTCACTAACATCTATTCTCCCGCTCCTGTCCTTATCAGACCTCTCAAAAATGGACTAAACCAAAACCAATCAACATGAGTGTCAACTTCATAAACTAATCTTCCTATCCTACTAAATCTT
>JABAYD010036981.1:0-10208 GCA_014822095.1 Diplotaxis tenuifolia
GATCTTTTCCTGCTCGACGGACGCCAACCTTGTTGCAAGATCGACTCTATCCTTCTCCGACTGACCCTGCCTGTCCTTCAAACCTTGAATCTCCTCAGCATACTTCGCTTCCTTCTTCTCAGATTCACCAGTAGTGGTTCGCAATTGCTGGATCGTAGTCAAATACCCCACGATTTCCTATTTATCTGGGAAATCAATCAGACGCTTCTCCATTACCGCGGCGTACTCGTTGCTCGCCTCAATAGCCAATCACCATATTAAATGAGTCACTAACTTAAGGAAGAACAGAAAGAGAAAGCGGGTTGTGTACCTTAGCGTTCGCGACCACCATGCGGACATACCCGTCACGATTATGCATCTTATCTAACGGATGGAGATCGCAATTGTTCGATCTGATACCATGGCACACATCGGCCATACGTTTGGGATCATCAAGAAGATTGCCTTCCGTCTCGGAACAAACAGCCGGAGAAGACACCTCCTCCCTCTCCGACAAAAGATGATCACGATCGGTTCGCGAAATACCCTCTCTACGTCGTCCATTAGGAGAAGAAGCCCCAGGAAGCGACGAAATCGAGCTCGGGGAAAGTACGACCCCAAGAATATGACAGCGAGTTCGAGTTCAAGCTCTCGCGAGACCGACATCACCATCACGAGCCCGATCTCCAACATATTCAACATAACCAGCTCGGGTGGCCTGATCCCCAGATATCGAGACAGAGACAGCCAGTGGTTCAACCAAAATCCCAGGAACTCGACCCGGTGACCTCAAGCCCAACGCCTTACCTTGGGGGGGATTTGCGAACCCTCTCCGACTGCTCGACCTCAAGCTGCGCAATCGAATCTTCTGGAGAAGAACTCGTTTTCCTTTCTCATGGGAAATATTGTACATCAAAAAAATTCCCAAGACTGCTTATTAACGAAAATCCTAAAGAAGAAAAAAACTCACTGCGACGAGCACCAACAAGAAAAACCGGATTTGCCAGTTCGATGGGTTCAGCATGACCTTGTGCTGGAGGGAGAGAGAGAGCACGTCGAATACGGTCCACCGAGAAAGCAAGCCAATGAGGTTGGCCCCGTCGCAACGCCTCCATCAGACCTCGGAGCTCGGGAGTCATCGGAGCACTCCCGAATTTTTTATACCAGACGAATATAAAATTCAGAAATGAAACAGAGAATCGATAAAATAAAACCTCTACTATGACAGAGAAACTAACCTATGTCGTTCAACCACTCTCGAGGGATTCGACTGAAGTCGAAATTACGATCAGTTTCCGGACTTACTCGGAACACGAAGAATTTTTCCCTCCATCTATCGTCTTTATTAGGAATGTTGTCAATAATGGAACGACCGCTGTGAGGAGAAAGAAGCATAGTATCCGGAAAGCGGCTGTTGTTTTTAACAGTACACAGTTGCTTCAATTCCTCCAAGCCAAATTTAAGGCCTTCTCTGAGCCCAAACCCGTAAAGCCAGAAAATAACAAAAGAAATTGGGGCACATACGAGTAAAAACCATCTTCATCTCGGCAAGAGCCTCGAAGAGGAAAGAAGGAAGCGAGAACGACAAGCCGCAGTCTTTAAAATGTGTCGAGTAAGCTCCGCCAAAACCCAGGTCGAACGTTTTTCGGCGTTTCATCTTCGTTCCCAAGAAAATTAATTTCGACGTTATGAGGAACCCCAGAGCTCGTAAATTTCCTCACAATATTTCCCTTTGATAAAGGAAGGAGGATGCGGACCGCATTTATCAGGAGCCATCTAAAACAAATCACCGGAGATAACAAACAACGAAAGTGAAGAAGAAGAATTTAGTCGCCGAACTAGACTTCTCTACGAAGATAAGAGCTTATTTAAATAAATCCGAAAACGTTTCCCAAGGCATTTGACTTCGACAAAACGATCCTAGCCGCACGATCTACCAAATTGGCCGACAAACCCGTTGAGGATGGCTCACGTGGCGTCCCACTTCACGAAACAAGCAACGATGTTGTTCTAGCCATTATGTAGTTCGCCCTTTCAGTTTCTTCTAAACTAAAAGGGCTAGGGGGAAAATGTTTGACCCAATTCCAGCATTTGGAAGATGGGTCAGGCCCAAGTATCAATTAACGAAGAACAGCCCGCACCGAGGATAAAGCGAGGTCGAGATTGTTGCCAGGTCCAGTCTCAAACGATGAAAGAACGGGCCCAAGTCCAGGTATCAACATGCAAAGCCGAGCTAGAACTGAAGAATGAAGAAGTCGAGATCGTGACCCTAAGATTGCGGAAGTCGTTGAGACAAATCAGCAAGAACTCGACCATAAAAAGGAGGAGGGGAGCAAGAGGAAAGACGCGTAAAAAACCCTAGAGCTCATACAAACACCAAGTTCGATCTCATCCGCATCTCTCATTTTCCCTTTAGTTCGATCTCGTTGTTGTTTCATTTCGATGTTGAGTAACTTCTTTTTAATCAATCCATTATCAATAAAGTCCATTTTTGTCAACCGATTTTCCGATTATACCGTTGAGTTCTGAGAGCATCGTTGCCAAATTCTTTTGTTTTCCCTAGATTAATCATAATCACTTTCAAATACTTAGCGTAGATTTTAGGATTTACAATTAGATCTCAATATTTTAATAATTTTCTTATTAATCTTGGTACAAATGATTTGATAAAATAAATATATTTTATTCAAACGTAAACGTTATATTAGACCTAACCTTTACTCATGTGTAATATTACTTTAAAAGTCATTGGTAATTAATAAAAACTATAAATTCACTAAGGGTAATTATGTAAAACATTATAATACTGTTATTCATGTTTTCAAACAATATAATAATTAAACTTCTGTCCAAAAAATATAAAAGACTAGGCTTCATTTTTTAATTTTTTTTAATATTAAAATAAATTATAGATAGAATAAATCTATCTTATTAAAACAGAAACATTACATTGGATCTAATTTTTAGTCATGTGTATTATTACATAAGTGTCATTGGTAATTAATGAAAAAAAAATCACTATGGGTAATTATGTAAAACATCACTATATTTCTAATCATGTTTCCAAATAATATATAATTAAACTTATGTCTAAATAATATACAAAAATAGGTCTCATAATTCCATAAATTTATAATACAAATTATTTGATAAAATAAAATTTGATTAAAACACTCAAATAATATATAAAATCCAAACATTTTGGGAGATACTTCAGTTTCAGCTATATCCTATTTTCATGTAAATTTCTAATATATAGACCATAAGTTTGTAATTCAGGGCAGGAAGTGGTGTCTTCCTCCTCGTTATAATATGTCATTTGACCGTATAATTCCACATTTTTTTCTAATGCCATCCAAACGTATTTAGTTACTTTAATTAGTATGCAAATCAAAGTACTTCCAAGAGACGGGACTCCTACAGGCGCAACCAAAATCAAATGCTAGTCACGCATGGAGAAGCATACTAAAAGGTAATGAACTAACTCATATGTGGCTTGACAATTGGCTTCCTACAAACCCTCATAGACCACCTAAAGGAATAACCAACTGTAGATATGAAGGCAAAAGTTAGTGATTTTCTTAACCCTGAAACAATGTGGTGGGACATTGATAAACTAAACTCTCTTGTAGATCCAGAAGACGTTAAGACCATCAAAGCCATACGCCCATTAATTATAGGAGTTGGTGATTCTGCTATTTGGATCCATACAAAAGATGGTCAATATTCAGCCAAATCAGGTTATAAATTCTTACGTAATACCTATCTACATCATGGAAAGCAAACTAATAATAATGTAGATAGAAACCTCTTGACTGAAGTCTGTAGTAGAATTTGGAAAATCGATGCTCCATCCAAAATAAACACACTTTTGGTGGAAACATGGCCGTCTCAATCTTTTAATGGGCACTAGGCAAATTTTAATCTGTAAAAATAATTAATATATATTTGCATAAAATGCCCTAAATAGTTAACATAATTTATAAAGAAGACTCTAAAATTTTGTGATTTTTTCTAACTTCTTACCAAATTGTTTTTAATAAAATTGTGGACACTGAGCAAGTGCACCTCTTGCACATGGCCTTAGACGGACCTGGGTGGAAAGTAGCTCATAGTGCAATCTCTGCTGCAGAAAACTTGTGTAAACGGAAAATGCTGGCAGATAACTTTTGTCAACTGTGTGGAGAAAATCCGGAGACCATAAACCATCTAATCTTTCAATGCAGAACCAGCAAAGAAATATGGAGCATGACACCATCTATCCACATACCAGGTGACAACTTGTTAAGTAACTCAATACTAGAAAATGTAAGCATGATGCTTACCCTCATTTACAACCAACGAAAGGAAGCAAGTATTTTCTTTTCATAGGCTGGAGGATTTGGAAAATGAGAAATGATTTAATCTTTAATGGAAAGAGAAAACCCATACCTGATGTTATCAACCAAGCATTGATAGATCACAATGTTTGGAAAAATACATCAGAAACTAATGAGTTACAAGTCGAGTCACCTGAAAGAGCTGTGACTGTTGAGCCAGAAGGATGTTGCAGTATTGATGAAATAATCAAAAAGTCTAACACTTCTTGCTGCTTTGTAGATGGTTCTTGGACGTCTCCAAAAGATAAGGCAGGAATTGGTTGGGCTCTATTCAACTCTGATGCAAGGCTTATAATGGAAGGAAAAGCAGCAATAGAACCAGTCAATTCACCACTAGAAGCAGAAGCTGAAGCATTAAGAATGGCGATAATTCAAATGAGGAAGCTAGGATATCACACAGTCACTTTCATTGGCGATTCCTCTGACCTCTATGATACACTCACAAAACAATCTCATCAAACTTGAAATATATCGCAAATCGGGCAAGAGGGAATAGATACAAACTTCTGCTTTAAAAAAATCAAAAGGTCATGTAGTATTGTTGGAGATAAGTTAGCTAAAGAGGGTAGGATTACAAACTCAAACTATGTTGTAAGTTGGAAAAACAATATGTAACACATCCTAATGTTTAATAATAAAATTGACGACAAAAAAAAGAGATCCATAGAGCTCTTCTATAATCTGGGAAATTGTAACATCTTCTTTTTTAGTGTATTGGGGGAAGCCACGGTGAAACTTATGGGGAGGGGGATGTGGCGCATCATCAAACATAACCAACATTTAGGTGTTTTTAATTTTCTATTTGGTAAGGAAGAAAGGGATTCTTTTAACACTAGAAGCTTGCATTTTCTGTAAACAATGGAGGATTACAGAGTTTGGGAAGGAAGGGATTAAGAAGGAGCTTAAAAGAATCCATAAATTTCACCATTAACCATTTAACGTGGACTTTTAGAGGTTTAAAGTAAACTAACACTTCAAGCGTTTAATTGCATTTGCATGGCTGATAGTTGAGGAATAAAAGTGTTAATTTGAAGTACTGTTATAAACCATATTGTGGATTACCATAAACCGGCCCGTCCATTAAAACTTAGAGTCAGCCGACCAATTTTCTTTTCGGCCGTTTTCTTTTTCCATGTAGGATTATGATTTGTACTATTTTCTTTTCTTAGTAGGTTTAGGTTTACTTGTAATCTCCTAAAGAAGGTCACCTTATGTTTATGAATGAATACAACACAACTATTCCCCATACTTTCACAACAAGTTATCAGCACGAACCTCTAAAACCCTAAGCTAAACTTCCGACTAAAAACCCTAACCCTAAACGGCGATAAAACCTTGACGGCTAGGATACCCAATCACGAACTTCCGACCGGCCTATCTCAGCTCCTTCATTCCGATCGAGAACCTTCATCCCGATCCGTCCGTCCACAAGTCTCAGCAAGTTCCGGTCCGTTCTCCGGCTGATCACGACCTTACTCAAGGCGTTCCGGGTCGACTGCGTGGACACTTCCCAGTACAATTTTTCAACTTTAACTTGCTCATGGTCCATTCAACCCAATTGGAGGTTAAGGTAAAATCTAAATCCTAAAGTTGATTCTCAAAAACCTAATCGATATGGTAAATCTGAAACCCTAAAGAAAACAAAACCCCTAAACCCTAATCAGCCGCATATATGCATATTACATATTATGCATGCGATTCGAAACCCTAAATCTCTGAAACCCTAATTGATTGATCCGATTTCATGAAATTCTAAACCTAAAATCAAAACCCTAAAACCGAATCCCTAAACCCTAATTCTAAAAAAAAACATGTTCGATTTTATTTCTTTGATCTTATTGAATGTTTTGAGAGTTAAGATGCTAGATAGAATGATTACATGATCTGTTTTCAATTGAAACCCTAAATATCTTAAAACCCTAAATCGCATATTGCATAATTACTTGATCCGATTGAATGCTTTTGACTGATTGATAAATCTAATTGCTAGTCTTGCTAAATTCTTTGATAAACCCTAATATCTATGATCACATAAAAATCGTGTGCTAAGACTCGAAATTTATTGATTGTTTGAATGTTTTTATGATTATGGCCGCATGATAATTGAATTGTTCGACCAGCGTGCATATTTACATATTAGATCTGTATGTTAGGAATGTCTTGCATCATACCCGGATTGAATTGCTTTGCATCATATCCATATAACTTGTTTGATTGATGAATATATGACTTCAGATGTCGAAAATCAACAACTTGGATTTTTCTACCCTAAGTCTTTCGGGAGATAATTACTTGCAATGGACATTGGATACTAAGATTATCCTAAGAACAAAGGGATTCGGTGAATGTATCACCAAGGGTAATAATGCAAGTGAGAAAGATAGATACAGTGTTATCTTAATAATTCACCATCATCTTACTGAGAGTCTCAAAGATCAGTACTTGACTATTGAGAACCCCTTAGACTTTTGGACATAATTGAAAACGGGATATGATCACCAAAGAACGGTGATCTTACCAAAGGCTATGTATGATTGAAGGAATCTCAGAATCCAGGACTATAAGTCCGTGGATGAGTATAACTCAGTCCTATTTAAGATAGTTTCAAAATTGAAACTGTGTGGTGAGGTTATAACGGATAAGGATATGTAAGAAAAGACTTTTTCCATCTTCCACACTAGTAATGTATTGTTACAACAACAATACAGTGAAAAGGGCTTCATAACATATGCAAAACTGATCTCATGTCTATTGCCCGCTGAGCAGAACAATGAACTGTTGATGAGAAACAGTGAGCTGAGAACTCCTGGATCAACCCCACTACCTGAAGCTCTTGTGGCTGCAGAGCCAAAGAAAAAGACTAACCACGTCCAAGGCAATAACCAACACGGCCGAGGCCGTGGAAAGTGGCAAGGACGTGGTCGTGGCCATT
The DNA here is from genome assembly GCA_014822095.1 of Diplotaxis tenuifolia. Lineage (NCBI taxonomy): Eukaryota > Viridiplantae > Streptophyta > Magnoliopsida > Brassicales > Brassicaceae > Diplotaxis > Diplotaxis tenuifolia. The sequence continues at coordinate 7,291 of JABAYD010036981.1, forward strand.
ACAATCCGTATGGCCAAGGACAAGAAAAGAATTATGGCTGCGGCCGAGGGTATCAACCCAACTTTAACCGTGGTTGAGGCTGAGGCCGTGGTATCTCCTCTAAACCACAATACTCGACCAAGTCCATGTGACATAGGTGTGGAATGGATAATCATTGGGCTAAGACTTGCCTAACTCCTAAGCATCTTTTTGAGTATTACCAAGAGAGTTTGAAAAGAAAGAATTCCGAAGCCCACTTGATCTATCAAGATGGAGAAGATGATGTTGATCATGGATGAGACGACCATATGGACTATGAAACGTCCGATTGCTTAAAAGAATCAAGTTGATTTCGGTATCATACTTTTGTGTTCTATTGCTTTGTGTTTGTTGTTTTTCATTATTTTCTTTGAATTTTGTTTTATTTCTATTGTCTACTTAAACTTAATAAATGATTGATTGATTTTGATATAAAGTCTCTATAATCCTTGTTCTGAAGAATGAGAGATGACATGGATATTCGTGGTGGATAGTGGGGTCAAGCCACATGATCTTAAGAGACAAAAGATATTTTGTTAACCTAACACTTAAAAGCGCCAACATAAGTACCATTGCGGGTATAGCAAGTTTAATAGAAGGCTATGGCCAGGCCAACATATTGTTGCCTAAGGGTAAGCATCTTTAAATGATGCGTTACATTCACCCAAATCAAAGAGAAGCCTATTGATTTTCAAAGATATTCAAATGAATGGTTTCCATATTGAAACAATGGGCGAAGGAAACATAGAGATCCTTCAGATAATAGAAATCGCCCAAGGCCATAAAAAAGTCTTAGAGACTATACCTGCATTATCTACTGGTCTTTACTATGTCAAAGTCAGTATGATACATGCATGCCACAATAAACAAAGAGCTTACCGAGAACTTCACTCTTTGGCACGGCCGGCTAGGCCATCCCGTTTCAACCATGATGCAAAAATTGATATTAAATACCAATGGGCACACATTGAAAGAAAGAAGAGTTATCCCTAAGAATCTCACGTGTGTAGCCAACTATGGACGATTTGTTTAAGTCCAAGTACGCGGATTGTCACTTTGATGAATCCAATCATCCAACATTAGGGGGAGAGACTAATAAGTTGGTAAAAGAGATTGCATGGAATCAACTATCTTTATCTTGGCATGATCCTCAGACTCAGGAATGTGATTTAGAAGTCCAACAGTTAATACATTTACAAAAGCTAGCTAATCAGTTGCCAGATTCCTTTGCTGACCCAGAAAGAGTGACTAAGTCATATATACCAGCTTGTAATGCACCAATTCGTATTGATGACCAAGAAGCACACAGTCAAGTTACTACATAGCCTAGGACACGTTTGAAACGTGGTAGATCAATAGGTTCCAAATATAAGAACCCTCAGAAAACAAAGAAAGGTGCTGAGAATGAACCCAAGGTTAAGGAAACCCTAGATATGACCGAGGAGCCTAAGGTGCCAGATGATGAGGCTTGGGACGCCAAGCTTCAGGGTACTGAAGGTCTTGATAATAATGAAATCTTAATCAATTATGTCATGTCTGGAACACAATAGAACATAAACAATGTCGACATTGATGATATATTTGCATACAAAGTAGCACTTGAACTTATGGATTTAAACGAGGATCATGAACCCACATCTATCTTAGAGTGCACTCAACGATCAGATTGGACAAAAGGAAAGACGTTATAAACGTGGAGTTAAATTCCCTAAAGAAGAGGAATGTTTTTGGCCCAATAATTGTGACACCTTTTGATGTCAAACCAGTGGAATATAAATGGGTCTTTGTGATGAAAAAAAAATGAACATGGTGAAGAAGTGAGATATAAAGCACGGCTTGTTGCACAAGGATTATCACAGAGACCATAAATAGATTATGAGGAGACATACTCCCCTGTAGTGGATGCTACTACTTTTAGATTTCTAATAAGTCTGGCCATAACAGAGAAATTGGATATGCGGTTAATGGATGTAGTAACTGCATACTTATACGGTCCACTGGATAATGAGATATACATGAAAGTAGCAGAGGGTATTGAGCTCAAAGATAAAGAAAGTTCTCGAAAACAACATTGTATAAAGTTGAACAAATCACTTTATGGATTGAAACAATCAGGTCAAATGTGGTACAATAGACTAAGCGAGTACCTAGTGAAAGAGGGCTATAAGAATGATCTGATCAATCCATGCATATTCATAAAGAAGTTTGATAAGGGCTTTGTGATAATTGCAGTATATGTGGACGACCTGAACATCATAGGAACCTCTGGAAAGATCTCCCAAACAGTTGAATACCTTAAGAAAGAATTTAAGATGAAAGATTTGGGAAAAACAAAATTCTGTTTGGAATTACAAATTGAGTACATTAAAGATGGAATCCTTGTGCATCAAATGACATATACAAAGAAAGTACTCAAACGACTTAATATGGAGAAATCTCACCCATTGTCTAGCCCCATGGTCGTGAGATCCCTTGATTTAGACAAAGATCCTTTTGGTCCTAAGAAGGACGGTGAAAAATTAATTGGTCCCGAAGTGCCATATCTCAGTGGTCAGAGCCATAGGAGCTTTAATGTATCTGGTGAGCCACACTAGGCCATATATATGTTTTGCCGTGAATCTGTTATGTAGATTTAGCTCATGTCCGACCCAAAGGCACTAGAACGGGACTAAACATGTTCTTCGTTACCTACAAGGAACGAAAGACTTGGGTCTATTTTATACTAACCAACCCAAGGGAAGTTTAATTTGTTTTGCTGATGCATGTTTTAACTCGGATCCACACAATGCTCGATCTCAGATAGGCTATGTTTTTACACACGGTGGTACTGATATAGCTTGGCGGTCCATGAAACAAACGATGGTGGCTACTGATATACCATGATTTTGACCCACTTTTGG
>JABAYD010036993.1:0-13847 GCA_014822095.1 Diplotaxis tenuifolia
CAATTGGTCATGATCCAAATTTAATAGTATTGATAAGATGGCAAAAAAAAAAGTAGCATCAAATTAACGAAATTATAAAGTCGTCAGAAAGTGGCAATGCCAGCACAGAAAGCTCCAAAGCCACGACGTGCCTTTATGCATGCATGGCTCTATTTGGTCTCACCTATTAAATATCTGATTTTTATTTTATCTTGTTTCATGTCCAATTAATTAGGAAACACATCTTATCCCCTATATATATATGTGAAAATCAAAACCACTCAAAAAGGGAGAAAAGAAAAGTATAAAAAAGCTTGCTATTTTGCCAACTTGTAGGTAAAAATGCTTATCGAGACTAACGTCATTCCCAGTGATCAGCTTTCTTTTTGTAAAACTTTTAGGTAATATCAAAAGTTTAATAAATTGTGATTTGGATCATCATTTTGAATGAAATCTTAAAAAGAAATTGAAGGTTAATTTTGAAGACATTTGAAGAAGATCCATAACATTGTACTCCTAAGTTGTTTAGTTACGTGGAAATCGAAAACAAAACAAAAACTAAAACACTTCACCAGTTTTTGAGATTACTTCACCAGTTGTCTCATCACATGGTAGTTTCAAAACTTTTTCGTTATTATTTGTTTATGTCTCCTTTTAACTATATGTTTTTTTTTCTCAAAAACAATAAAGAAAAATAGAGCAAATGCTTGATCTTCTTGTTGCCTTTAACCTCAAGAAAGTGGCTTTATGTATGTTTTGATGACCCATACATGACTCATTCATAAGTCTCAACGATTCATACCTTTGTTTCAACTGCCTCTGGTCTCTTTGTCTTTCCCTTTAAATAACCATCCCACCACATAGTTTCGTCATCACCATCACTCACAATCTCTCTCTCTTTCTCTTTTCTTTCAAGATCAAGATCAATACTCAATCCTCTAAGATGACAATGAGCGCAGTCCATCAACAAGTTCTTGCGTTTCTTGCAGTCAAGACTGCTCCGACAGGTTACTTGCCTGACCCAGCTTCAATCAACAAGCTCCAAATCCCATCTCCTTCCAAAAAATCTGAACAAAGCAAGAAAAAAGTGTTTCTCCGAACCAATAGTTTCACCAACGGAGCTAAAGATCAAAACAAGTTAGGACCAAAGCTAACTGAAACAGTCAAGAGAAAGCTATCCCTAGGAGCTAAGATCCTTCAAGTGGGAGGCTTAGAAAAGATCTACAAGCGCCTCTTTAGAGTTGACGGTGAAGAGAAACTCTTCAAGGCCTACCAATGTTACTTATCCACAACGGCAGGTCCCATCGCAGGCTTACTCTTCATCTCATCAAAGAAGATTGCTTTCTGCAGCGAGAGATCTATCAAAGTGGCTTCACCTCAAGGAGATCTCATTAGGGTTCATTACAAAGTGTCAATCCCTCTGTGCAAGATCAAGGAAGTGAACCAGAGTATGGACACAAAGAAGCCATCTCAGAAGTACATGGAAGTAGTCACGGTCGATGGCTTTGACTTCTGGTTCATGGGCTTCATGAGCTACCAAAAAGCATTCAACTGCCTCGAGCAAGCCCTTTCCCTCGAGCAATGACAAGCCAAAGGTTGAAGAGGAAATATTTCATTTCTAATTTAACCTAATTTTCAATCCAAGAATGTTAGGAATAGAAAATTCAGACAATATTGTACAAACTCTTTTTTTTTAATAAAAGCTTGAATCCCTTTGTTCTCCATTGTTAACAAGAGCATAAGATTGAATATGTTTACTGAAATCATTTGTTTTCTTTAATTCGCAGTCCCATCATGCATATCATGATGCTTTGAATTTCAATGTGAAACTAATATTTAACAGCCATTTCCATTCCAAATAACCAAGAATGTCTTTTACCATCTACATTTAGAACGGTCGAACATAGTTCAAATCTATAAAAAAACATTAAAAAATAAATATATAAATTAAGGTTTCAAAATTTAAAACTTTAAATATATTTTTCTAAATAATGGACTTATCTTAAAGGAATGTTCAACACGTATAGATAGATTTAATGAAACAAGATTATTCCATAAGAATTAAGAAATTTAAAACCGATCTCAAGCTTCTATAGCTTATTCATGGCAAGAAATTAAGTTTTATTTGACCACAGGCCCCTTCAAATAAAAAGAAGTCAGATTTAGGGCAGATCTTAAAATTTTGGAGCTATAGACGATTTAGTAAAAGTTTTAGTTAAAAACACTATTATAGATTTGGAGACCTTTTCTACAAATTTAAAGACCTACGTAAATGTAATTTAAAAAAAAAAATGGAGATCCTAAGCAAATGTTATGCCAGACTTGGTCCAGAATCGGCGCTGGCCGAGTGAGCGTGCAAGAAAAAAATAAAAAAAATAAAACTTTGTTAGTTAATAAATTAGTCTGAACGTTTACTAGAAACCAAAAATGGTAACAAAGCTGTATTAAATTAGTATGAAATTTACAGAAATAAAGGCATCATGAAAGTCACAATGCCAACTCAGAAAGCTTCCAAAGCCACACGACGTCCCCTTCTGCATGACTCAGTTTGCTCCACAGATTCATAAAGCGTTACGTTGTGTTTGATTTGATATTTTCTTGTTTCATGCATGTTTCCGTTAATCAGGAAACATATCGTATCTTCTATACATATTTAGATATCTTTGCAAAAAATGAAAACTTAGGGTAAGAAAAGGAGAGAATGATAAAATAAAAAGCTTGATGTTTGGCCAACTTGTAGGTAAAAAAAGCTTGTCGGAGTCTAACGTCATACCGTGTGGTTATCTTTCTTTCTTTTTACCTTTTTTGTTCTTTCAATCTTTTTCTGATCTCTAATTATAATATTATCTTTACTAATAGTGTAACTTTAACATGTGATGTGTAATACAGAACAATCAATCAATTTGTAAATAATATCTACCAAATTTGAAGAGAAATGATTTTCATTACTTTACAAACTGTTTCAAGAAGATCCATAACTAAAGAGGAGCTCTGTAGCACTCTTTTTTTAAAAAAAATAATATAATTATTAGTTTTAAAACTTGACTGAAATCATAGAGTCTAACAAGCTATATTACAAAAGTTAGGAGATCATAAAAGAACTAGAAAACAATCGAATCATCATTTTTCCCTTTGGACTGAAGGTGGTGCTTGAGCCATCTTAGTATCACTGCTTGTCAATGAGTAGACTCCATATCTTCGTTAACATAGATAAAAGCAGCATGAACATACATATTCTCAAGTTCCGTAATAGTAGTAGCGAATTAGGTCGTCCACATTTAGGAGTAACAAGTTCAACCACATTTGATTACTTGCTTGCAACACAATAATTAGGTTGATGATGATATTTAGGTTGGGCATATTTGGGTGAAGTATTGACTGCAATAATTGTTGGAGATGTATGGCTTGAATTGTAATCTCTTTTGCACTCCCGAGTTGTTTTGATATTTGCATGGCCGGCTCTGAGATTTAGGTTCCCTAAATGCATATGTTTGCATGACCGGCTCTGATATTTGCATGGCCGGCTTCGAAAATTTTAGGGACCAATGCATATGTTTCATCCGGCGCAGTTCTGGATATGTGGAAGGCCAAAAACATAAATACTAAGACATTTTAATTAATTATTAAAACTACAAATATTGTAAAATGTTGATTTACGTATGTCTTGCAGAAAAAAAAAGCAAAACAGAGCATATGCTTGATCTTCTTCTCATTCATTTTGCTTTTAACACCAACGAAAGTAGCTTTGTCTGTGTGACTAGATGACCCATCCATGACTCGCCCATTACTACCACTTGTCTCTTTGTCTTTCCCTTTAAATAACCTTCACACCACACGGTTTCATCAGCACCATCATCACTCACAATCTCTCTCAAGATCAAGATCACTACTCAATACTCCAAGATGACAATGAGCACAGTCCAACAACAAATTCTTGCATTTCCTGCAGTCAAAACTACTCCTGCAGGCTACTTGCCTGATCTAGCTTCCATCAACAAGCTCCAAATCCCATCTCCTTCCAAGAAATCACTTCTTCAAAAGAAGAAGACCAATAGCTTCACAAGTGGAGCTACATATCAAAGCAAGTTAGGACCAAAGCTGACTGAAACAGTCAAGAGAAAGCTATCCTTGGGAGCTAAGATCCTTCAAATGGGAGGCTTAGAGAAGATCTACAAGCGTCTCTTTAGAGTCCATGACGAAGAGAAACTCTTCAAAGCCTACCAATGTTACCTATCCACAACCGCAGGTCCCATCGCAGGCTTACTATTCATCTCATCAAAGAAGATTGCTTTCTGCAGCGAGAGATCTATCAAAGTGGCTTCACCTCAGGGAGATAACATGAGGGTTCACTACAAAGTGTCAATCCCTCTGTGCAAGATCAATGGAGTGAACCAGAGTATGGACACAAAGAAACCATCTCAGAAGTACATGGAAGTAGTCACGGTTGATGACTTTGACTTCTGGTTCATGGGCTTCATGAGCTACCAGAAAGCTTTCAACTGTCTTGAGCAAGCGCTAAACAATCATTAGCAATAGTTAGGAGAGAGTCTAGAAAGAGACAGATAATATTGTACAAACATATTGTTTCCCAGTGGCGAATATATATTTATTGATCATAAAGATTCATTGATCACAACAAAAGCTTTATGACAAACACACTTTGCTCCACTGTATTACATAGAGAATCAGAGTCTTCCAAACACACATCTTGCATAGAAACTGAAGAATAACAATAAAGGAGCCGTCACAATCAATTATACAATGCACAATAATGTACAAAAGCTTCAGAGAAGGACTCACTGGCGAACCATAAGCCATGAATGCACTCATACAGAAGACACAGAGAGAGATCACAGAGGGTTTAGGGCACACCAGAGAGTTCAAAGCAGAACATCAGGCTCAGTTAAACTTCCAGAAAAGTTAACTTTACAACAAGTAGGGAACACCAAACCAGCTTCACTGCATCTTACTTCAGTCACATGTGGAAGAGACCTTACATCTAAATACTCCAGAGAGCTACATTTCTCCAAAAGCTTCCCTATCCCTGCAACTGTCACCTTAGGACAGTTGCTCACCTTCAAAACCTTCAACCCCAACACATCTTCACTCCCCAAACCCTGAAAAGCATTGTCTGTAACCTCTTCGCAGCAACCGATATCAAGAGCCTCCAAGTTCTTGCACTGCTTGAGAATGCAGGTAAGGGAAGAGTCAGATACATTCAAGCACCAATCCATCCTCAAGTTCTTAAGACTGTCTTTACATGAATCCGCCAGTAAGATAATAGACTCATCAGAGATGTCTCTGCATCCACCTATTATCAAAGTCTCCAAGTTCTTACAGAACTTAGCTAGTGAGGTTATAGACTCGTCCCCAACTTTGTAACAGTCCAGTAACTTTAGCGTTGTGAGTGAAGACCCACAAGCTTTAGCCACAGAGGAAACTCCAGCGTCTCCTACGTTGCTGCATTTATTGATATCCAAGTTTTTAATCTTTTTACATCCTTTGACGAGATCAGTAAGACCTGAATCAGTTATGTTGGTGCAGCCTTGGAGTCCGAGAGATTCGAGATCACGGCATCGATCAGAGAGTGATTTCAGTGTTTCGTCGGTGATGAAACGACAACCAGCTAGATGCAATGATCTTAGATCATGGCAGCCTTGTGCAACGGATGATAAGCCTTTGTCTGAGAGCTTTCTACAGTATGATACATCAAGAAACTGTAGAAGAGAGAGACATCGTCCAATTGAGGACAAACCAGTATCTGTAATACCTGTTTCAGAGTAGTCAAAATCATTACCAATATTTCACAAGACCATCATGACAACAAATAAGACAGCCAATTGGCAAAGAAACAGGCTCACACAGACACTAGGGAGTTCAGACAGAACATCCATACCAATACAAAGAGGGCAAGCAATCATTAAAATGTTGCTAAAGGAAATCATAGTCCCCTTTTTGAAGAGGGACTTAGAATAATCATGGGGAGAAGTCACAATCCTAGAATCACTTAAAGATGATGGATTGCAGACAAGCTTAACAAACAGATAGAGAAACAGTTGTCTTCACCTGATACGAAATCTAACACCTATACTGTCTTAAAAATCCATCCTATTTCACCATCATGACAACACATAAGCCATCTATTTGGCAAAGAAACAGGCTCAAACAGACACCAAGAAGAGAAGGATACAAACAGAAACCTATACAGACAATTCTAGAACCACTTAAAGATGATGTATTGCAGACAAGTTTAACAAACAAAATCATAACCAATTTTCACAACAGCCAAAGGATACAGACAGAAACCTATATTGTTTTACCCATCATGACAACAAATAAACCATTCATTTGGCAAAGAAACAGGCTCATATAGACACTAAGAAGTTAAGACATAGCACCCATACCAATACAAAGAGGCAAGCAACCATAGAGATGTTATCAAAAGGAAGTCATAGTTCCCTTTTGAAGATGGTCTTAGACTAATCATGAGGAGAAGCCACAATCCTAGAGTCAATTATAGATGATGAAAACACTCAGAAAGGGACAAAAGCCAAAACAATACCAAAGTTAGAAAGAACCTGACAAATCATCAAAGAAGAAATCTTAACACCAACTGTCTTAAAAATCCTTCCTTTTCAATCTTTAATCATCATAGAATGGAACACAAACTGATAAAAGAGAGAAAGGTGAAGACTTAATAGTTTCAATCAAGTACCTTTACAGTTATGCAGATTCAACACTCTGAGACACTTGAACCCCTCAGCTATAACAGCGAGATCAGAGTCAGTGACACCTGGATAAAAAGACCTCGACACTGACTGAGACAAGTCCAGTTCCACGATCCGAGTAAACCTTGACGCGAGACGTCCAAGCATGTGTGGACCAGCACGCGCCGCCAGCTTCTTCCGGTCGGTGCTCTGCAGATAAAGCCACCGCTTGCAGACAAGACCGAACACTTCCTTGTCCTTATCTGTGTCTAGCCTCGACAGTATCCATCTCAGCTCGTCATCGGTTAAAGCATCGTTAACACAGAGAGAAGCCATGAATCAAAGTTAGGATTAGGGTTCTTGTTCTTCTTCTTCTCTCTTTGATGTTAAAAGGGGAAATAAAAGTTAGATGAGACTTATGGATCGTGTGGTACAAGGAAAGCTACACAGATATTGTGAAGATGACGCAAAGATCCTTCGGTGGATGGGCATTTCAGACATTTTCACATTTGGTACATAGAGAGAGAGAGAGATGCGTCTTATTATTGAGCACTTAACAATGGCGGTTTGTTTTTGTTTGGTCTGTAACAGACACTCAACCAATGAAAGTCAACGAGTGTTTTGTAAAGCTGTTGTTGTCTTTCTTCCTACTTTTGATGCTTGTCTTCTTCCACCTTCTCATCACAAAGTGGTTTGCAGATACAAATCATATTAAAATCTTATAAGAATGTATTAAAGTTTCCAAATTTGCGTCAAAGTTCTAACCTTTTGCCTAAACACACAACTTTTTGTAACTCTTACTGAATCTAAAATTCTAAATTTGAGTTAAAGTATAATCTCTTGTCTAAAGATCACCACTTTTCCAACTGTTACAAATCTAAAGTTCAAAATCTGCCTCAAAGTTATAATCTTTTGTCTAAAACATACAACTTTTTGTAACCGTTACTGAATCTAAATTTCAAAATTTGCCTCAAAGACTGTCTAAAGATCACCACTTTTCCAACTATTACTGGATCTAAAGTTCAAAATCTGCCTCAAAGTTATAATCTTTTGTCTAAAACATACAACTTTTTGTAACCGTTACTAAATTTAAATTTCAAAATTTGCCTCAAAGACTATCTAAAACACACAACTTTTCTAACTGTTACTGAATCTAAAGTTCAAAAATGTGCCTCAAAGTTACAATATTTTTCCTAAAACACCCTACTCTTTGTAACCGTTACTGAATACAAAGTTCAAAATTTGCTTCAAAGTTATAATCTTTTGTCTAAAGAACACAACTTTTGTAACCGTTGATGAATCTGTTACACAATCTTGTGTTCTCACCATAAGCTCAGTTACATACCTTTCACATATGTTTAGACAATGAATCAAGTGTTATAGTACAAAGGGAATACCAGAAACAACACTCTCTGCATACTCCACATACTCTACTCCAAAAAACTGCTTCAGAAAACCCTCTTCATAGGGTATCCTCTGAGCGAAAAACCGCCACACGACAACAGTGAACAAAACCGTTGAAACAGGATTACATAACATAACCTGTGTGCCAACAGACCAGATGAGAAACCCGCAGTAACTCGGATGCCTCATTAGTCTATACACACCGTGAGTCACAAGCCTGTGATGATCCTCGTGGTTGGTCTTTATCAAGTGTGTGAACGATCTCCCCGCTGTGATTATAGCTGTTTTACGGATGAGTTCGCCGGTGATGATCATTATGAGACCAAAGTTGCTGACCCGCATGTGTTGTTTTAGTTTTGGGAAGAGGGTTATCTCGGTTAAGTATTCAAGAAGGGCCAAGAGCATTGCTAAAACGTAGTGCTTGGTGATCAGAAGTGAGCTTAGAGTTACGTTGGACGATCCGTGGATGGCGATGGCGAGAATATATTCTGATGTGTGGAAGAAGGTTAGTGATAGTAGCATCTGAGATAATTGTCTGAAGTTTGTATCACTGAAGAAGATCTCTGTCATTTTTGTTAATCAAGAAAGTCTTTTTAGAGTGATTGTCTCTCCTCTATAATCAAAGCTCTTATGATAGTCTAAAGCAGACCTGTGAGTGAGGTGGATGCATAGTGTAGTATCAGTAATGGATCCAAGAAGTGCATAACCACCTGAGAAAGAATTAGCAGTTTATTAGATTTAACCTCAACTTTCCAAACACTTGGATCTATGTAACAGAATGAATCTGAAAGAGGAACAAGTTGGGGCATGACAGGAAAGACATGATTTTTATCCAAATGTTAAAACTTTCACAAAGAAATATATGATCTTGATCTATATATATTTTAAAAGAAGAAATGTATGATCTTGATCCAAATCAATCTCTTAACCTCTGAGTTCTCATAGTATCAGTTTGAACACATTTTAGCTAACATACAAACGTAATCTGAGTACTAAAACGATGGCACTGAATATGACAATGTACGGTTCCTACAGGAACATCTACACAATTAACCAACAGAAACTCTAGACACTTGGCTTGAAATTGTTTAATTTAACAGAAAAGAGTTCCCTTTAATTAACGAACAATTTATGGGCATGAGTCCTAGCCAAATAGTCAATTAATTGCTGGAAAAAATCAGAGACGAGAAAATGAACAGAGCTGGGGATCAGAGAAATACCCAATGGAGATCGAATTCACACGGACTTATGCGACGCTGAGGAAGAAAAGCTAGAGAGATGAGGATTGTGCCAAATAGCTAAATCGTATTACTTTCAGTCATGTGCAGGTCACATGGCCCAGCAACGAAGCTTAAATTACTTTGACAGACAACATATCGATTCACATATCATTTAACAATGTATAGCAATGTAACCAATGTTAACTTGGTTGTTTAAGGAGTTAACTCTAGCATAATCTTTTTTTTTTTTTTTTAGCAAGTAAATAACAAAGAAGTCTCTGCATTTTGAACTCTCAGATACATAAGCTAAAAAAAGATCGGTAACAAGAGAATCTGAAATTGTACAGAAACTGCTTGTCGTCACAACACAAGAAGCCATTGTTTGAACTTAGAAGACAGAGTTTGCTTCTTCACTCCTGCTTTTTAGTTTTTTTTTCAGAGAAACAGAGACCTTATCAGTTTATTGATTCGATCCGGTTAAAATGTTATAAACTTTATAAAAGCCCTAGACGGTTTGCCCTCTTTTTAACCAGAAAACCGGTTAAGCAAACCGGAAGGATGCAACAGCCAACAAAGAAAGGGTTTTAGCGTGAAACTGACCAACGCATCATCCTCTGTCAAGCCGTGAGCTCAAAGCCTAAAACCCTCTTCGTGTAGTAATCCGGATTGTCTGAAAAAAAAGTTCAATCCTTTTTCGAATTCTATCTGATCAAATTAATGGCCGGAAGAGCTGCGACATCGTTTACTTAGCCGCTCTCCCACTCTGCATCGAGGCGTATGCACGACGATGAGTCGTTCTCGAAGGAAATCTAGGAGGATTGAGAGGTTTTCATTTATATTTATTTATTTATTTATTGGCTCTCTTAGTTGATGTCTTTTTTTTATTTTCTCTGTGACGGTTTTTAATAAGATGCAATTTCAACGTATATGTATTTTTATAGCAAAGCTGGATCTAGTCGGTCCCCTGGGGAATCATACGAGCGCTCTCACTTGCGTTTTATCAAGTTGGATACCCAAGTAAGCACACATCTTTTGTTTCTCCTGAAATAATTTCCTTTTGACATATCGTTCGTTGTGCAGAATATTCCCCGTGGTATTCCAGACTCTTCTACTCTGACCAGGAAGTTTTTGGACACTCCCTTGACCAATGTGTGACAAGGTGCGTCACTACTTGTCTTTTCTTTTTTTTTTTTTTCATCTGCATCATGACTGCTGGCTAGGATGCTAACCAAAAAAAAATATATATATATCTTTCTTGCAGTTCTGTAACGGAATAATAGCCTTGGATCGGTTATCTATCCGTGTTGGCAGAAATAACGAGCTTATGTGGAATGATCATTTGTCTCGTCTTAAACGCCCCAGGCCTTTTTTCTGTATTCCTGCTGACAACAGATGGGATTCGCGGTGGTCTCCTCTAGGTTCATACTTTGTCACAGGTTATCCCAACGCGGTCATTATTTGGGGCTCAAAATATTACATGGACTTTGGCCGCATCATGCGTTTTAATCATTATAAGGTAATTCTGAAATAATCATTCATCCTCTTTTTTTAAAAGAAAAAATATCTCTATTTTTTTTTGGTTCTTGAAGGTAGAACAGTTTGATTTATCTCCTGGTGAAAAATACTTGGTAACCTACAACAAACAAGAGCCAAGTGACCCAAATGTGAGTGCATCATTTTTGCTTCCTTTCTTTCCACGGTTTCTTAAAAGTGTTCAAACTTGTCTGCAGGGACTCTGGATCAAAATTTTTGATGTGACAACTGGGAAAGGAATCGTTGGATTAGATGCTGGTGCTGCTGACTCCCCTAAATGGCCTGTGATTAGGTACATATTTTCCATAACTGCATTTTAGTTTTATCATTATACAAGGTTCATTGATATATATGGTAAATTCATGCAGATGGGCTGGGGGTAAAGATGATAAGTACTTCGCCATCCTTAGCAAAAACAACACTATATCCGTCTACGAGACCGAGACTTTCAGCCTTTTGGGCCAGACACCACTGAACCTTGATGATGATGTTGTGGATATCTCTTGGTCTCCTACTGAATCATATGTACTTGCACTAGTGTTGAAAGGGGTTGGTGGCAAGCAGCCTGTCAAGGCTCTTCTTTTGCGAATCCCTGACATGGTGAAGCTGGCAGAGAAGGATCTTGTTGGAGACTGTAAGATGATGCACTGGCAGAGCAATGGCGAGTATCTCTCTGTCAATACATACTCGGGATTTGAGTTTTTCCGTCTCAAAGAGGAAAGCGTACCCACAGATTTTCTCAAGGTGGACAAGAAGATCCTGGCTTTTGCATGGGAGCCTAGCGGTCACAGATTTGTTGTGATTCACGGAGATGAACCAAATCTATCTACTACTGTCAGTTTCTACTCGATGGAGACACCTGGAAAGGTCACAGAGCTACTTACCTTGCGCAACAAGCAAACCGATGCCCTCTTTTGGTCCCCCAGAGGCAAGCTCATAGTTCTTGCTGGATTGGGAGAATGCCTCAATGGCGGCCTCGAGTTTTTTGACGTTGATAAGCTTAGGCAGATTACCACAGTTCAACAAGACACGAAGGTTAACCATGTTGCTTGGGATGCTAGCGGAAGACATATTGCAACAGGGGTTACAATTCCTAAAGAGGAGTTTGACAGCCATCGCTACAGTAAACCAGAGGAGCCTCTTAATAGGTTTACTATCTGGACCTCCCATGGCGATCGTCTTTATCAACATCAGTGTGAAGAGCGTCTAATACAGGTAACCATGCATCCTCTATTAAAGATGTAGTTTCTCTTGGTAGAATACATGAGCTGGGTTACTTATGTAGTTTATTTTTATACAGCTGGATTGGTGCCCCTATGGAGGAACCATAGATGATGACACGTTGAAGATGCAGAATAATCCTTTTGCAGACTCTTCACTGTTTAGTGTTTAAGCTTCTTATGTTATTTGTCGTCAACTTTGTTGTTTTTGGCTTTAGTCCACTTTTATCTATCCTTGAAAATGTAACAGACTACCACATGGTAGATTACATGGTCAATTGTTTTCGACATTAATGTAGAGTTGTTTTGGTATTATCAACTCAAAGCTTAAGACTTTGTTTTGAGTAACACTTTTTGTTAGTTTCGCTGTTTCTTGGTATTACTTCTGTACATTGGTGATAATGCAATCCCGCAGATCTTTAGTTGTGGGAGGTTTGATTTACAGGGGATTATTGATAGAGCTTCAAACAATTATTCAAGTGTGCTTTCTTTTGTTGGCATTCTAGTTTGTGCAAGAAACTTGGGATGGGATTGTGAGGAAAACGTTGGGAAGGAATCTCTTGTTCTGATAAAAACAAGGAGCTGAAGCTGTAAGCGTGTATGTGTGAATCAGTGAAGAAAATCCATCCATCGTGAAAGAGCGTTTCTCTAAGAAATATAGACACCCGATTTTGGATGTGAAACTCACACAAAAGCGATTGAATGCTGTTGGGTTCTTTCCTCTTAATTACCTTTTTCCTTCTGCTTTAAACCTTGAGAGAGAAAAGTAGAAGTTAATCAACTGTTAATGGGCTTTATATGTAGGAGGCTAGGTGTATGACAAAAGCAAGAAAGCTCGGGGTCTGTACTCCAGTCCTCTACGCAGTGGATCCTCAGCTTCATTCCTTAACACTTGAGAGTACATCGATGGTGTCTCTGTTAAAGATGTTTTTCTAGAGTTTGGTGCCAATGGGATTGTCGAGGATGATATCGCTGCTCAGATTGGGGAGGCCATCATCGCTAAGCTCCATGATGGTGGCTTGACACATAACTACTTAGCTACGTTTACTGTGTTAGTTTGTTGTTATCTCAAACTTGGGGTGTTTTGTTTTGCCAAATGAAGATGGAAGTCCTCAAATCAATGGTCAGCCACGTTCAACAAGCTCGCTCAAGGTTCTACTTCTATCAAACCCTCTTCCACGTCCCCTTTCTAGAAACTAACTCTGTTTTCAAATCTCTTAAGAAATGTGTTTTCTTTTGGCGAGGAAGAAAGCGTTCTATGATTGGATGAGCCAAGATCTCCAGTAACTTGTGGCTTTAAAGCTACCCCAAAACTTGCTATTTGGTCCTATAAAGGTAGGAAGATCATCCCTTGAATGTTCGGTACATGGACACAGCCTCTATTTTAGTATTTGATTACAATCAGCACATTGTTGTTTTTCAGCCACTGTGTTAGAGAGTGAGACCGCACATTGTTTAACTCATTATATGTTGAGACTTGAGATAGCAGCTACATCATTAACGGTTAAGAGGTTACTAGTTTTATTGATTATCTCAACAAACTTATCGCAAATATAGAATGTTACAGCACCATTCTATACACAAACGTTATAATGGAAAACATTGCGTTTCTTGGAACACTAATATGTCTAAGTCTTGTGATACACGCCATCAGCAGCAACGACTACAACCCTTTGATAAACCATTACGCTTATTGCGAAACGATTCAAATAATGCTAAGATATATATATATATATATATATATATATATATATATATATATATATATATATATATATATATAT
>JABAYD010036994.1:0-10917 GCA_014822095.1 Diplotaxis tenuifolia
ACATTTGTGAAAGTTCGTGTAGATATTTTAAAGTTTTATTAAATTCATGATAGAAACGACATTATATTAAAATTTATGATGGAATAAGCACTGACGCAAAAATTCAATTTGAAATAGATCATTTTTCCGCATTTTGCGAGCAATGTATAGATAGATAACCCAATATAAAAATAAAGTACATTTTCGAGGGAAAATAAAACTAAAACATATCGTGGAGAGACGACGAGCCCAAAAAAAGAAACGGACATGGCGTCTTCATCTTCCTCATCGTCTTCCTTCACGCTTCCCTCTCTATTAACCGTCGCCGTTCTGATTCTAACTATCTCAACCGCGGAATCACTGAAATCTCCATTTCACCCTCGCGACTTGCTTCCTCTCCTGCCCAGGCAAGTCTCGTGGCCGATTCTCAATTCCCTCAACGGCGCCGCCGATCTGCTCCCTACTTTCATCGGAACAGCGAGCCCATGGAACGATGCCGTCAAGTGGAAAGGCGCATGTTTCTACGAGAACACTGCTTACTTGGAGTTTCATAACAAGTCCGGTAGCGAGTTTGGTGGAGGCACGCTTCACATTCAGGTAGTTCAAATCAAAACTCAATTTGGAATCGGTTTCGTGACATATGATCGTGAATTGAGTGTTTCTCGGTGTTAATTGTGTATGGGTCCTCTTCAATTTTGACTATTGCAAATTTCTGATTTCAATTCGATTGCTAGGGCACACTGTTGATTAAGTTTCATGTGATTCAGTTGCTAGGGTTCCTGTAGATTAGGAGAGCACTGCTGATTGTATCTGACGTTCTTCTCTTGTGGGTATTTCTTAAAATACGCCTCCAAGTTTTGGGTTTAATGGATTTTACTTGCTGAGTTTTGTATGCAAAGACTCAATTTTTATAGATGCTTCAAAATTGTCAATTATGTTGATGACCATAATTTGAGTGTTTATGAGTGTTATTGTGTATGGGGTCCTCTTCAATTTTGACTATTGCAAGTTTCTGATTCGATTCAATTGCTAGGGCACAGTGCTTACTGTATTTATCTTCCTTCTCTTGTAAAGACTCCATTTATTAGATGTTTTTTGTTTGTTTGTTTCTTATCAAGAATCTCTGAGTTCTGTTGTTTCTTACTTTTGAAGGTAGTGTGAAAAGTGTTTGTAGTGGATAAGTCTCAAGTTCTGTTCTTTTGTGTTTGTGTATTGTGAAGGCGGATAAAGCGCATAGCTGGACATGCATGGATCTTTACGTCTTTGCAACTCCATACCGTGTGACATGGACTTGGTACTTCATCTCACGTGCGCACACTGTGGAGTTTCCGGAGTGGGATGGATTAGCCGAGTATGAATATGTAAGTTTGATGAGTTTCTCTGTTTAGGATCTAATCAGTGACTTTGTTTGATGCGTTTTTCTGGTGTGTATCAGGTTAAGAATAAGGGAGTTTCGATATTCCTTATGCACGCAGGGATGTTAGGAACACTTCAAGCGTTATGGGATGTGTTTCCTCTCTTTACCAATACTGGTTGGGGGGAAAGCTCTAACCTCGCGTTTCTTGAGAAGCACATGGGAGCTGAGTTCGAAGCTCGTCCTGAACCATGGGTCACAAACATCACAACTGATCAAATCCAGTCTGGTGATCTGCTAGCTATTTCGAAGATCCGTGGACGGTGGGGTGGTTTCGAGACTCTTGAGAAGTGGGTTAGCGGTGCGTATGCTGGTCACTCCGCTGTCTGCTTGAGAGACTCCGAAGGGAAGCTCTGGGTTGGTGAGTCTGGGAATGAAAACGAGAAGGTAAACAGTTTTAAGTTTTAGCAAAACGAGACTTCTTTTGTTGAAGTGTTTTTGGTTTTGTAGGGTGAAGATGTGATAGCGATCTTACCATGGGAGGAGTGGTGGGAATTTGAACTAACGAAGGATGACTCGAATCCTCAGATCGCGTTGTTACCTTTACATCCCGATGTTCGTGCTAAGTTCAACGTTACTGCTGCGTGGGAGTATGCTCGGAGCATGGAGGGTAAACCATATGGTTATCACAACTTGATTTTTAGCTGGATCGATACTGTTAGTGAGAACTACCCGCCTCCTCTAGATTCTCATCTTGTAAGTTTTTTCTTTTTATTTTCTCACAACTTGGGGCCCTTGTGAACGAATACTCTTTTCTATAATTGGGAGCTTTTCTCTCTTTCAGGTTGCTTCTTTCATGACTGTTTGGAGCAAAATGCAACCTGATTATGCTGCTAATATGTGGAATGAAGCATTGAACAAGCGTCTCGGAACAAAGGTATCAATATTTGTGTTTTGTTCCTTGTCCTTCTTTATATCATATTCTCTAACATGTTTTAAATTACAGGGCCTTGATCTATCTGATGTACTGGTCGAAGTAGAGAAGCGTGGGTCTTCTTTTGACAAACTACTGGCAATACCTGAACAAGACGATTGGATATACAGCGATGGTAAATCTACTTCCTGCATTGCTTTTATCCTCGAAATGTACAAAGAAGGTGGCCTATTCGGCTCATTGACTGATTCAATTCAAGTCACAGAGTTCACGGTAATAACCAATACATATCTCTGTTTTCCTTACCACCCACAAGCTCAGTGTTCTCTGAACTTGTTAATTTCAATTTTTGCAGATCAAAGATGCTTACATGCTCAACTTTTTCGAGACAAATGCAAGTAGACTTCCAAAATGGTGCAATGACAATGACAATGTGAAGCTTCCTTACTGTCAGATACTTGGGAAGTACAGAATGCAACTCCCTGGTTACAACACTATGGAACCATACACACATATGAATGAGCAATGTCCATCTCTGCCTCCAAAGTACAACAGACCAGATAACTGCTAGAAACCAATTGAAACTCTCAACTGTTTGTCTGTTTGTTTGTTTGTTAGGACAAAAGGTTTATGTAATACCACTGCAAAAGCTGTAAACAACTTTTAGGTTTATCTGTTTGTAAATATATAACTCAGGTCTGTAGCTTACTCTGATACTACAGGTTATGTAATTGTTTGGTTTATGATACACAAAAATGGGAATTGAAAAAAAAAATTGAGCTTTTGAACATTTCTCTAGGTTTAATTTGGTTTAGTAATTGTTTGGTTTATGATACACAAAAATGGGAATTGAAAAAAAAAATTGAGCTTTTGAACATTTCTCTAGGTTAATTTGGTTTAGTTTGATTATGATACACAAAAATGGGAATTGGAGAAAAAAATGAGTTTTTGAACATTTCTCCGGTTTGAAGTTTGATCTTTTGAACATTTATCTTGGTTTGAAGATTGATCTTTTAAGCATTTCTCTCAGTTTAAATTGGTTTAGGTCAGTTTAATTTGGTTTGGTTTGATTATGATACACTAAAATTGAATTGAAAAAAATTTGAGCTTTTGAACATCTCTTTTGGTTTGAAGATTGATCTTTTGAACATTTGTCTCGGTTTATCCCGGTTTTAGTCTCATCTTCCTCCGTTAGTAATACTGTAGTAGCAAAGGTTGAAACTTTCGATTCATTAAGAACAGAAAACAGATGATGGGCCATGTCGTGGCCCGGACACAGCTGATGCCATCTCGAAGTAAATTCGCCGATAGTATACTGTGTCAGAGGTTGAGGGTATCAAAAACCCTAAGAATGGAGTCGCAGCAGTCAAAACGACCCACTTGCCCTTCTTGCGCTAAACCCACGCAGCTCTGCCTCTGCAACAGGTTCCGTTCTCCGTCGTTGGATAACCAGGTCAGTGTTACTATCCTTCAGCACAGCCTCGAGAGGAAACACGCGCTAAACTCAACTAGAATCGCTAGGTTAGGACTTAAGAACGTTACTGTCACCACCGTGTTCGATGTACATGACGAGGCTGAGTTCTTGATAAGAGTTATAGGATCGGGTTCTGATCATAGGGTAGAGAAAGGAGCCTCCTTGGAGCTTGTTGATCGCTCAAAGTTAGGTAATGGCAATGTGGATAACTTAGAATTTAACAAGAAACTGTTACTCGTTGATAATGAAAGCTTGAAGCTTTATCAACATTTAGCTGACAAGAGAGGTTCTTGTGAAGAGGATTTGATCAGAATCTCTATGAAGAAACGAGGTGTAATCAGCAATGTCTCCACCTCTCTGATGGAAGATGCTAGTTTTAACGGAATACTAGCTTCTCCTGCAGCCATGGATGTGTTGTCAAAAGGGTTTGTGGTAACAAAGTTCTCTGAAGGGAAGCAAGAGTTTGAGCTTTCAGTTCCTCCTGGATCAGCGTTGTTGTTCCCAAGCGAAGACTCCGTGATGATCAACGATCTTAAAGAGAGAGATTTGAAGGTAAAGAATCTGATTGTTCTTGATGGGACGTGGTCCAAGGCAAGAAGAATGTACGTGGAGAATCCGTGGCTGAAGCTTTTGTGTAGCCATGTGAAGCTGGAAACTGAAGGTGCGAGTTTGTATAGAGAAGTTAGGAGACAGCCGAGAGAGGGGTGTTTGTCGACGATAGAGAGTATTGTATACGCGATGAAGGAGGTTGGTGAAGAAGATAGTGAAGGTTTGGATAATATGTTGGATGTTTTTGAATCCATGGTTGGAGATCAAAGAAGATGTAAAGATGAGAACTTTGGAAAAGTTATCTGAAAGCTTAATGACTTTGCTCTTGTAGAACATATTAAGCTGAAATAGTTGATTGTCTTCAGTTTTGATAATTAGGCAAATGTTTCTGAAAGCCAATGACTTTTTATTGTCTTCATGCTTAGTGCTCTCAACGAGGACCATACACCTTACGACTGCATTATTAAGAATCTTTGAGAGTATTGCCAATGAATTCATCTGATACAGACGGCTTTTTGCAGTAGAATCACATGATAAGAAAAGGAAAAAAAAGAATCAATCAATTTTGCAGCCGTGACCGATGCTTTATGGAGAAATAATTATTCATATCAATTAGCCAAGTAGAGCAATAGAAGTTGGAGCTATATGTCTGTTAGGAGTCTTGTTGTAGCGTTGTGTATTGGTGCCTCCATAGTTTCTTTTACTCTCTCTGGCTTCAACTTGTTCTTATTCAACACCAAGAGTTTCACTGTATGTTAGTGAATCTTTAACAGTCTTTTGTTGACAGAGCTAAGTTTGAACATTGAACTAAACTGAAGCTTTTGTAGACTATTGGGGGTAGTAGGATCAGTTAAATCAATAAATATGGGGAAAAATACGGAAACTAGAAAACTATAGGCCTTGTTCAGTAAAAACTAATGTTGGCTTCCAAATTAACACACTGCTACGAGAAGAAGCGGTTAACAAAGAGTTCAGGTGAGAGAGTGGTTCTTGTCCGAATGCTTTCAACTCGTACAAGCTTAGCGCTAACGAAACAGGCAAAAGACTCGTGTTTGTGGCTCCGTAATCTCCAAGCTCGATTCATCTCTACAGATTACGATGACCCACCATTCTCCCCTCTCTCTAAACCTCCAAAACCGAAGAAGAAGACGAAGAAAACCCAGCAGGATCAGTCGGAGGAGGAGTCGATAAGTAACCGTACGGCGCCGATGACTTCAGACCTCCCTTTCGATTTCAGGTATTCCTATTCAGAAACAAACCCTGCAATCGAACCAATTGGATTCCGTGAACCGAAACGGTTTTCTCCATTCGGACCGGGTCGATTAGACCGGAACTGGACGGGGACTTGTGCTCCTGCTTCTCAGGAGAGTGATCAGAGTCAATGGGCGGAGGAGAGAGAGAAAGTTCTCGGGGAGCCTTTGACGGAGGAGGAAGTGAATGAACTCGTTGAAAGGTATCGTCACAGTGATTGTCCACGTCAGATCAATCTTGGTACGTTTTACCCTCTTACCCTCTTTGCTAAAGCTTTGAGCTTTGAACTTAGGTTCTTTCTGTTTAGACTCTGCTTTTATAAACCATTTGCAAATTAAGGATCTTTCATGATTCATGAGGATAATGCTTGAGTTCAATCAATGAGTTAAGATTCTTGTTGTTGTTATTGTAATGCTGGTCTTGGTATCAATGTAGTTTGGTTATTTATGTAACTACTTTTGTTTTAGAAACCATTGCAAATTAAGATTCTTTACCCTCTTCTTCTTGCTAAAGTTTTAGACTTTGAATGTTATGTTGTTTCTTTTAAGACATTATTGTGAGTTAAGCTCTTGGGATCATTCTCTCATGATCAAATCTGAAATTGGTTACACTGAATTGCTAAGAAACACACTCTCAAGCTATTGTATTCTTCTAAGAGTTCGAGAATTAATTAGTTAAGATTCTTCTTGTTGTTGTTACAAGGGAAAGGCGGAGTGACTCACAATATGATAGATGACATTCATAACCATTGGAAGAAAGCTGAGGCAGTGAGGATTAAATGCTTGGGAGTTCCTACTCTTGACATGGACAACATTTGTCACCACCTCGAGGTTCTCTCATTGAATTATCAAGAACCAAGGCTCTATCTTTTCTTCTCCTTTCTGTTGAATCTTAGTAGTTTGTGTGCTTGGCAGGAAAAATCTGGTGGGAAGATTGTGTACAGGAACATAAACATACTAGTTTTGTACCGGGGAAGGAACTATGATCCTAAGAATCGTCCCATCATACCACTCATGTTATGGAAGCCTTATCCACCAATATATCCAAAACTTGTAAAGAATGTTGCAGTTGGATTAACATTTGAAGAGACCAAAGAGATGAGAAACCGTGGTCTTCATACTCCTGCTCTCATGAAACTTAGTAAGTAGTACATGTTTTACTTCAGACTCAGGTTTAATTCATTTTTTTAATGACGTTATGTATTGATTTTAGCTAGGAATGGTGTCTATGTTAATGTCGTGGGAAGAGTGAGGGAGGAGTTTGAAACAGAAGAGGTTGTGAGACTAGATTGCACTCATGCTGGGATGAGTGATTGCAAACGGATCGGTGTGAAGCTAAAGGTATAAACTCTATCTGAGTTTTTGTCTGTGAGATTCTTTCTGTAGGATTGGTTTTGATGATGTGAGTCAAAATTGCAGGATTTGGTTCCATGTGTTCCTATTTCGTTTAAAGATGAGCAGATCATACTCTGGAGAGGAAAGAAGACTTGAGTTGAAGAACTTTGTTACCCTTTGAAACTTTGATCCAGAAACAATATTAATATGTGACCTGAACAAATTCAACTGTGAAACTTTGGTTCATAAACAAGTGATCATGTGGCTTGAATATATCATTCCTTGTAACAATAGTTTAGTATTTCATTCAATATATGTGAATTATATTCCAGTTTTCACATATGCTTGGTTCATAAACAGTGAAGGCTTGGTGTTGTAATTGTGGTCCCAGACTCAATCACTGCTCGACCAGTCTTATGCGTATTGGTCCAGCTTCCAACAATAATTTTCGAACAATGCAACCATGTATGCTTTTAATATATGGAATTCTAGTGCATTGAGTATGTTTTAATTGTCTTTTTTTTTAATGTGTGGATGGATTCCTTTTCCCGATCTTTCTGTCTCCTTAAAGTTTGTTCTTTCAGCTGGTTCTCAGAGGTTAGAAGAATTTGTCTCATCTTTGTTTCCTTCTGCTCTCGCCTTTCTGCTCTTAGAAGTGAATGTTGATATAGAAAAGCATCCAAGAACTCATATAAAAATGGAAATTAGGTCAAATGGCTAAGAAAAAAAAAACAAAATTAAAAATCTAACTAAAATCTCCCCTTCTCTCCTATTTTCTCTCCCTATCTCTCTCTACTCCCTCTCCCAAAATCTAATTTCCATTTTTTTTTGGTTATTTAGCAAAAAAGCCCTAAAAATCATCTCATGCTGTCTTAAAGCACAAGAAAAGAACAATGCTGAAAATGTATCTCCAGAAGTGTTGAAAAGCGTTGTTATGTGGTTCTTCAATTTTAGTTTCCTTGTAGCTTTTTCCACCTTGCTTAGTGGTCTTATGCAAATATAATAGAGCCAGCTTTACCCCTTTTTTACATTTCATGCACATTGAACGATCCGTATCTCTTCGAGAGATTTTAAATGGTCCATTGCGTATTCTATGCCATAAGCATCCACTGAATGTTGAATTATTGACGACTCATATGATGCCACGTGTGATGCAGTATGCATATACTGCTAAATGTGAAACTATATCTGTTGCTAATTAATTATAATAAGACATTGTCTTTGAGTAGGTAGCCACGTTTTTTTCGATTTAAAAGTATATTTGCTGCACCTCCTCAACCTCCTAAGGGCTCAGTAAACATCAAGTGTTTTCGTCACGTTCTCCAATAATAGCACTATGGAGTTTAAAAATGACTTGTGTATATATATACTACTCAACCCATTGAGTTTGAATCATTAAGCAGAATCATATAATATGGAATAAAAGTACAAAATAAAATATTGTCCAAAGTCGAATCATCGTTCGATTGGTCTTTATACATATTAAAGTTCACCCCATTGGCTCGTTCACTCCAGAGTAGCACGATCGTTTTAGCTTTAAGGGCAAACCAAAGTTTACGCATAAACTGGTAAGCTACTTTCAGTATTCTCTGCAATATCCATTTTAAGTGAACGTTGTAGCATTTGTGTTCAGTATTTAAAATTTTGTTTGCGTGCTTTCCACGGTAGGTTAACCGCAGTGAACAAATAACACTCGTCTCTAAGTTCTAAGTAAGCTCTCACAGTCATCTTGTTGTGAGTGATGGCGACTTCAATGCACTTGTGTGGCGGAGTTAGAACTTCAGGACTTGCTTTAAACTCAAAAAGGATCGAGTTTGGCTCCAAGGGGATGAATCTCCTTGCTCCCGTGTTGACTAGAGACATAAACCACTCTTGTGGGAGGAACAGAGCTCTAAGAGTTACCTGTGAAGCTAGAGGTGCGGAGTTGCTTGAGAGAAAAGACACCGACACTTTCAAGCTAAACAGAACCGAGATTAAGTTGACATGTGTAATGAAATTCGGTGGTTCATCAGTTGCATCAGCAGAAAGGATGAAAGAAGTTGCCAATCTCATACTCAGCTTCCCTGATGAGAAGCCTGTTGTTGTGCTTTCAGCTATGGCAAAGACCACCAATAAGCTTTTAATGGTAACACAATAATTACATAAAAACTAATCTTGTGTACATGTTTCCTTGTCTCTTTAATAAAACTTTCATTGTGGCTTGATTAGGCTGGTGAGAAGGCTGTTTGCTGCGGCGTCACCAACATAAACACTATTGAAGAGCTGAGCTACATAAAGGATCTCCATATAAGGTTGCATATAAGAAATAGACATTTTATTTGATCACAAAAAAAAACATACATTTTACTGGCTCTTTAGTTCTTATTTTTATAATTATTTAATTTGTTCTCATGTGTAATCTTAATTCTCTTACGTCCAGGACTGCTCATGAGCTTGGAGTGGGAACATCAGTTATTGCAAGTAAGTGTCATATGAGTTGTTTTCTCTTTTTAAAAAAAAATTGCGTTTAGTATCTGAATCTTGATGTTTTTTAATCTGTCTGTAGAGCATCTAGAAGGACTAGATCAGCTTCTCCACGGCATTGCAATGATGAAAGAGTTAACTCTACGCACAAGAGACTACTTGGTTTCATTTGGAGAGTGCATGTCCACCAGGCTATTTGCTGCGTATCTGAACAAAATAGGCCACAAAGCACGCCAGGTTAGTCACCTTGATTTTGATTCTTATCTGATGCCTCAAGATTGTTGTTTCATGACTGACTTTTATGAGTTTTTTTTTATATTTGGCAGTACGATGCATTTGAGATGGGGATTATAACAACAGATAACTTCACAAACGCTGATGTTCTTGAGGCAACATACCCAGCAGTTTCCAAAAGGTTACTTGGTGACTGGTCCAAGGAACATGCAGTCCCCGTTGTCACAGGCTTTCTTGGAAAGGTTTGAATCAAATATATCAATATTATGAGCCATCTTGTGCCTTTTGTGACATAAAGAAACAAAACATTTTACTCTGTAGGGATGGAGATCATGTGCTGTTACTACTTTGGGAAGAGGAGGTAGTGACTTGACTGCAACAACAATTGGGAAAGCTTTAGGTTTGAGGGAGGTCCAGGTATAATAGCTTGATGGTTTTGTTTTTACCAAGATTTTGAGTTGTTTTTTAGATGAATTTTTGTTAAACCTTAATTGTGGTGACAGGTTTGGAAAGATGTGGATGGAGTTTTGACTTGTGATCCAAACATATACCGTAGAGCGCAACCTGTTCCACACTTGACATTTGATGAGGCAGCTCAACTAGCTTACTTTGGTGCCCAAGTGTTGCATCCACTTTCCATGCGTCCAGCGAGTGAAGGGAACATCCCTGTAAGGGTTAAGAACTCTTACAATCCCACTGCTCCAGGAACTCTCATTACTAGGTCAAGAGACATGAGCAAGGTTCGTTTAAACACCAGTTGCATGAGTATTTTATTTATATCACAGCCCCCTACGTCATGACCATAACTCTTCCTCTTTATACCTTCTCCTTAGGCTGTACTGACCAGCATCGTTCTGAAACGTAATGTTACCATGTTGGATATCACTAGCAACCGTATGCTTGGTCAATATGGTTTCCTTTCCAAGGTAATAATGATAGAAATGTTTTCACTGACCCTACCTTGCAGCCCACGTTTTGAAACTCTTCTGTTTCTTTCTTGTCAGGTGCTCTCCACATTTGAAAAGATGGGCATCTCTGTGGATGTTGTTGCAACCAGTGAAGTTAGCGTTTCCTTGACGCTGGATCCTTCAAAGTTCTGCAGCAAAGAGTTAATTCAACAGGTAAGCTTTATATGGGTTATAGATGAGAGAAGTATTTTGTTGTTCTTGAAGCATAGAAAAAAAATATCCAATCAAGAGGATTCATCTTTTATTTTGTGTAATTATTGGTGATGTGACAGGAGATTAATCAGGTCGTAAAGGAACTGGAGAAGATTGCTAATGTAAATCTGCTTCAACACAGATCAATTATCTCTCTCATTGGAAATTTTCAGAGATCATCATCC
>JABAYD010036997.1:0-17963 GCA_014822095.1 Diplotaxis tenuifolia
AAGCATGCAATCATCTTTCCATATATACTGCTCGTCAATGTAAATGTTAGGACATAAATATATTATATGGCTCTTGAATGGAAATCATAAGCAAAAGGAGATTTATATAAAATATTTTTTCTTGTATGCCAAGTATGAACGAAAATAGTTTTAGGAAATCATTAATGGTGACATAAATTAGAAATTAATATTGGCAAGTATGTTGACATAATGTTTGATCACTAATTGCAATCACGGTGTATATATATGGAAATATAGTTATGACTATGTGATATGAAATAAATATGGAAATGCGATTTTTGTATATCGTGCGACGACATGAAATAAAATCGTGGACACTCTTTTAGTTGCAACTACGACATGAGCGTATACTAAGCGACGATACGAAATAAAATCAATCTTTGTATGCAACACTAAGCGATATGAAATAAAACCTATATGAAATAAATATTAATTACTAAGCGATATGAAATAAATATGAAATACCGTTCTATATGATAAATTTGAAATAATTTTAGTCACTTATAAAGTCGCCTTTCGCAAATTTAGTCACATCCAAACTTAGTTATGATAAAGTTTTAGTCACATTTTACCAATGACGTTGAAGTTTTAACAAAAACTATATGTCCGACAAAATATTAAGCACCATGAATTAATGTCATCTACTCATTATACGCATTGATTGTGTTGGAACATAAATGTACGTCGTTTTGAGATATAATACGTTAGGAATCAATTTAGATATGTAAATATCATAATATATTGGTAAGGTAAAAGGCATGATATGTAAATAGTCTAGCAAATAAAGGATTATTAACTAAGGAGGGTGAGATGCATTGTAGAGCTGCCACGTAAGAAATGACATGCTTGTAATAAACATATGAAGTAAAGGTTTCTTTCATAATGTGCTCCTCAAATAATAAGAAAGGGATATTTAATGCAAACTAGAAAGTGAATAAGCTGTTGTGGTGTGATTGTACGTTGCAGTAGTACTGTAACCTAGCTAGGCTGTTTGTCCTATTTTCCCAGGAATCTACTTTTTCCGATGTCCCGTTAGGGAAGAAATTAATATAATTAAGTATTTTTTAAAAAAAAAGTGAATATGATTATAATTTATGAAAATGCTTCCAAAATATTAGGTAAATTGTATATTGTTATAATGCAAAAGTCTTTTACAATAAAATTATAGTTTTTAATAAAAATAATAAAATTATTTTATTTGTAAAATAGTTAGTAAATATTTTTTTTTATTTCGAACAGGATCCCAAAATCTCAAGACTTGATCTGCTATGTTTAGAAATATTAAAAATATTTAAAGCAATTTTAGATGTTAGTTAAATCTATGTATCTTTTTAACTTGGTTCGACTTTTGGAATTAACACCTAATTAAGATAAACAGGGTTAGTTACAAAAAAAAAAAATAAGATAAACGTGTTGCAGTACATCTAAGTTCTAGCCTCATTTTTTACAAGAAACGCGTTTGAGTTTTTGAGAAAGGAAAAGACAGAAACGTGAGCTGTTGTTACTTTGGTGGGAGTAGGCTAAAAACGAGCACGCCAAGTGGATTGACAAAAGGGGCAAATCTGTCATCTGTCCTAAAACCTGAGAGATTCTCCAGAAAAAAGAAACGTACGGCGACGGAGAGATCAAGAGGAGGAAAAAAATACCACATTGCCTTCGGTTTCTCCGCCCCTGAACTTCTTGATCCGTCTCCTCTCTGCTTCCTTGATCCGTGGATCGACGAGTTCGTCGTTTTCCAATTTAGACAGAACAAAAAAATTGATCTGTCTTAATGTCGACGGTCTCATGCTCCACGGCAAGCTCTAGCAGAGGATGTGGAACTAGGTTTCCATCAAAGACATCTTCTTTACCAACATTCAATTCTCTTAACTTCATCAGAATTGGGACAAACTCTCAGGTTTGTTAAATTCTCCTTCTCTCTATCAATCTCTTTGGCATTAATCAGTGAAAGTCCTTTACCTTAATTTTTGTGCTGAAAGATTGACAGATTAAGTAGTCATCGTTTAGCATTGGTCCATGAAAACCGGAAAGCAAAAGGAGGAATTGTGCGTATGGCATTAGTCGACGAAAGACAATCAACGGGTCAAAGTGTTGCTGATCCTCCTCGGATCCTGGTACATGCTTTGATTTGTTATCTTGTTCTGATACTACTTTGACTCATTTTTGGAGTGTGTAATGTTGATTTGTGCCATTTGTTTGCAGGCATACGATCTTGTTCAAGGGGCTCTTGTAAGTTAACATGAGAGACAAATCTGTTTTAAGCTGAGCCAATAGAAGCTGAGAGATTCTGTGTGTGTGTGGACTTATATAATGATTACATACGCAGGTGAAATGGAGATGGAAGGAAGACAAGTCTGTTCCAGATACACCTACTGCAGTTCTCCTACACGGAATTCTAGGCAGCGGCAAAAACTGGGGTCAGTATCCTTGGTTTTCTAGCTAAAAATCGTTCACTTTAGTTCTTTAATCTGATTCAAGAATTGATGAAACCAGTAAAAGCTATTATTGGTTTAATCAGTCACCTTTTTGTTTTTAAAAAGATTGTTAATAGCATCTAACCGAACCTTTTGTTTTGTTTGGGTCCTGCTACTCCAGGCAGCTTTGCTCGAAGATTGGCTCATGAGTTCCCAACTTGGCAGGTAAAGTCTATGACCAAATATACTAACACTTGTGAGCTTTGTAGTAATTAATATGCTCCTCTTAAATTCAATCTTCACAGTTTCTCTTGGTAGACTTGCGTTGCCATGGGGATTCAGCTTCTCTCAAGAAGAGAGGTCCCAACTCTGTTGCTTCAACTGCTTCTGATGTTCTGAAACTTGTAAGTTTCTTTCTCAGGCCACGTTTTATGGAAAGATAAAACTTTTCTAATGTTTCGTCATTCTTAATCTTAGGTTGGTCAGTTAAGGTTAACTCCGCGGGTCCTTGTTGGTCATAGCTTTGGTGGGAAAGGTTGACTGTACCATCTTTATTGAAACTGTTTCATCCAGATTAGTACTTTATGGATACGTTACAACATTGATGACGAGTCTTTTCTTTGACCTGTGTAGTTGTTTTAAGCATGGTGGAGCAAGCAGCTAAGCCTCTTCCACGACCAGTCCGAGTAAGCATTATTTCGATCTTATATCGCATTGACCGTAGGTAGAACTTTTATTAGTCTGCTATGTGTTGTGTCCATTAGGCTTGGGTATTGGATGCTACTCCTGGTAAAGTTCGAGCAGGAGGAAATGGAGAGGATCATCCAAGAGAGCTCATATCATTTCTACGTAAACTGCCTAAAGTGGTAACTTACAAACCAATATCTCAGACTCCTGCCTTTTTCAGGTTTCCATTATCAACATCTTTGTTTCTTTTGCTCAAGGTCTCGTCCAAGCGCGATGTTTATAACGCTCTTATCAAAGAAGGGTTTTCCAATGATGTTGCACAGGTATATTATCCATTCACTCGGCATGCTCTTGAATAACTTTCAGACTGTTGGTTGATTCTGTCTGAAAACCTTGGTGTCTTGTTGTGCAGTGGGTGGTTACAAATCTCAGACCTAATGGACCATCGTCTTCTAGCTTCTCGTGGACATTTGACCTAGATGGGATCGCTGAACTTTATCAGTCCTACGAAGATACAAATCTATGGTAATCTAACCTCTAACCTCCCTGTGTGTTAATGAAACAAACTTGTATTATGGTTCACCTAATTACCATACTCAAGCTTCTTGCTTTACAAAATGAAAGGAACTTTCTTGAGAACCTTCCAAGAGGAGTACACGTAAATTTTCTAAAAGCCGAAAGAAGCTTGCACCGATGGGCCCTAGAAGATCTTCAACGGATCCACGCCGCTGAAGAGATCGCCTCTGAAGAAGGAGGCGGAGTAGAAATGCATGTCTTGGAAGATGCAGGTCACTGGGTAAGTTGACTAACTATTCCTCTGCTTCTTTCTTTTTATTATCTATCACCGAACCGACAAACTAGTATTTGTTGTATGTTCTTTCAGGTTCACACGGATAACCCGGATGGTCTCTTCAGGATCTTGTCATCTTCTTTCCAGGTTCTCAGGGCCTAGAGGTGCAATCAGTACGCTCTAGGTTCTGCTTTTTATCCTGTTTATATGTATACTTGTGTCGAAGTTAAGCCTAAATCACATACACAGATACAATATCATATACTACATTGTGTCCGTGAATGTTTTTGGATGATGTAATTAACAAAACATCATAGCTGTATCCACCGGCATTATTTTGACTCTTATGTCCTTTACATTGCCACTTAATTGGAGAAAGTTCTGAAGCTCAAGATCACCCTACACACTAGACCAGACCAACCTCAACTGTTGATTCTTCGTTCGGTTTCTATTGCAACTCTTGGATACTAAACCGTGCATACCGCGGTGGGCTTGGGCTTGGCGTGTATTGCGGCGGGCTTTCAGCATATCGTGGTGGGCTTGCGGTATAATGAGGTGGGCTTGGGCTTGCAGTGTACCTAGGTGGGCTTGCGGCATAATGAGGCGGGCTTGCAGGGTACCGAGGCGGGCTTGCAGGGTACCGAGGCGGGCTGGCGGTGTAGTGAGGCGGGCTTGCAGACAACCGAGGTGAGCCTCCTTCAAGCATAAGTTTCATTTGGGAAGAGGTTTCCTCTACAGACATACCTTGCCCGACACCGACAAGGGAGCTTTGACGCGAACCCTCACTAGAGAGTAACATCTTGAATGTCCATCTCAGCACATTCGGAGTGAAGGCTCTGTAGAGGAGAAACACGTCGTACCAGTTTGGGAACTTCACGTACGCGTCTCCCCTGCAAGCTCCTGCCACAATCATCTTTGCAAACTCCTCTAACGGTCCACCATTTGCAGATACCTGTAGATGAGTGAGTGTAAATAAGTCTTTGGGTGTTTAGGTTCATTCAGTCACAAGTCTGGTTTGAAAAAAAAGAGGAGTTTACTTCTCTTTCTTCCTTCCATTGCATCTCAGCACCTTCTTCAAGCATGAACTTTCCTCTACTCATCTCACTCCCTATCCATCCGTGAGTTGCGATGGTTATTCCCACATCTTCATTTAGCTCGAATCTCAACGTCTCATAGAAGTTCACTAGTGCCGCTTTTGCAGCCTTCACAATGATAATTAAGTATTATGTATCATTTTAGATAGAATACATAGTAAGCTATAAGTATAAGTAAACGTTTCTAGCACAAGTACTAACGGAATAAAGACTCATCCGTGGTAGAGGCAGCCAATTCTCGACCGATGCGTTAACAACGATCCGACCATTGGTCTTTTGAAGGTATGGCAACGCTACATATGTCGGATAGACATTCCCCCAGAAGTTTATGTCCTGCTCAACAATCTCATTAATGTTTCATATCTTTTCTATTAAAATAAAAAAAAAACAATGCACAATACAAATCAAGAGAGCATACCAGCAAATGCGGAAAGACAGTTGTGTCGCTCACTTCGTCGAAGTAAAACGTGTGTCCAAGACTAGCTGAATTCACTAGGTGATCCACTGTGTCGAATACATCATCACAGGTAAAACAACATTTTTCGTTAAATTGCTCAACTAGCTCTCAAAACATAAAACCATGTTCGCTGTGGAAATCGAGGGTAGGTTGTGTACCGCGACCGTAATAGTTGACGGCTTGAGTGATGAAACGGCGGCAATCATCTTCTTTGATGACGTCAGCAGCGATGATGATGACGTGGTTGGCTCCAATCTGTCTGGCGTTGTTGCTCACGACTCTCAGTCTCTGCTCTCTCCTCGCCACCAACACTAAGTTTGCTCCCCTCTTTGCGTATTCATATGCTATTTGCTGCGTTTCACCGTTATCAAGATCATCAGCATCCATGCATGATTAAGGAACATGAATATCTTAGTGTAACTGAAATTAATTAAATAATTAAACCACCTCGTATTTAGTTTTTTTGTGTGTGTTTAAACATCATGGTAAGTTGAGGTGGTTTGCTTGTACCAAACGCAATAGTTGAATATATAAAGACATATTTGTGATTGTGTTATTGGATTAGAACCCGTATTAAAATGCTTTTAAAGAAAAAAGAAAATCTGAATTCCTACATCCTTAAAACCCAATTTATAGAGCAGATTATTTGAAAACAATATTTTTCGACACAAATGTAACATTCAATATAATTAATGACATTTTCTAGCTAGAAATACAATAACAACTTGTGTAAATTAATACGGAGAGTAAGAAAAACACATGGTTTAAAGAAAATGATGTTGAAGGAGAGTAAATTGCATTGTTTATTCTTAGTTTTAAATTTTTAATACCTCTCCGATGGCGGAGGAAGCTCCGGTGATGACGACGACTTTATCCTCCATGTCTTCGGTCACAAAATAAGAGTTGTAAAGCCGCTCGGAGAAGCCAATGAAACACAGTAATGGCCATGCGAAGGCCATCACCACCATCGTGGCCGGCGGAGCCACCAGATTCATCACCGAGTTCAACAGATCCACCATTTCTCTTTACTTGGAAAACAATAGGGATTTTTGGGATTTGGCTATCGCAAAAGGAGAAAGATAAAAGAGGATGCAACTAAGTTGAAAAGGGAAAATCTATTCTTGTTTTATTTTTAGTGTCGGGGAAAATTTAATTTTTGAGGCAGGTTTTGACGTATAGTGATGGATGATGAACAACATGGCTGCATGCAGCATGATGTACACAGCCACGTGCTAGTTTCTACGACCCCTTTGAATTTTACTGAAGATAAAGTTTGAGAATGCTCCAATTCCGGTTTGATACGGTTTAGCATGTGGCACAGCTTCAGTTACAAATACAGATAGGATATATATTGGTTACTTGGTCTTAGAACGTCCCACTACAATTCTGGACGTATATCTTTAAGAAATCATAGCTTGTGTGATATATATACTAGGAAGAACAAGAAAACATGCGCGAACGTTTTACGACAATAATTTATCTTCATAATGTTACATCGATTTAGTGATGAATGTACGAAGAAATAAAAATCGTCATAATTTGCCAATGTATAATTTCGTGTGAACTCGACTTAAGGTAGGTTTACGACTAGTTAATGAAGATTGGTTAGTGTCGTCATAACTTCGTTGGTAAATTACGCGAAAGTTATGACTTCAGGTTTTAGAGCATGATTAATGGAAAGTTTTTAGGGTGAAATTCTTAACAGCTGCTATGTTTAAATTAACTAAATGGCTAAAAGTCTTTGAAACAACCATTACGATCTCTTTGTAAACAGAAGTTAGAAGATTTGCCAAAAAAATCTAGAGATGCCTTCATGGTTCTGTATAAGAAGCAAATGACTACATTGGAGATGCCAACTCAAATAGCTATTCAAGAAGAGGCCACTGCTTATGAAAAATGGCAACGTCTAGCAACTTTGGAGGAAGAATCTATAAACAAAGATCGAAGCTACATTAGCTCGATGTGAGAGATGGTAACAACATGGTTTTTCATAATACGGTAAAATAGTTTGCTGGTCCCTTTTCTCTTTTCTCTCTCTCCGACGAAACTGAGATCCCTTTCTTTCTTCCTCCACCGCCGTCTCTCCAGGCGTCGGTCGCCCCCTCCTCCGATGTCTAAGAAAAAGAAGAAGCCGAAAATCAATCCGGAGGATGAGAGCCCCTCTAGCTCCTCTTCGTCCGAATTTTCTGGATCTCAAGTCTCTGTTCAAGTTTCTTCGGAGCTTGCCGCAGACTCCTCTTCAGATCTGAGAAACCCTGGTTTTCCCGTCACTTCTGCGTCTCCAGCAAAGTCCTCTGAGCCCATTGTCGTTCCTTCTGGTGCCATCACAGCCACCATCTCCGACACTGCTCAAAGCGACCCTAACCCTGAGACCTTAGTTGCCGCAAAAGCTATCTCTGTCGACATTGAACCCACTGTCGAACCCACTGGTGCCGTCACAGCCACCAACATTGAAACTTCTCAAAGAAACCCTATCTCTGAGTTTCAAGATCCCGACGTTGAGGCCATAGTCGAGCCTGCTGGTGCCGTCACAGCCACCACCACCGTCTCTCCTCAAGGAAACCCTAACTCTGAGATTCAAGATACTGTTACAGATATCTTAGAAGAGGGATAATTTATTCCTCCTTCATCATCAGAACCAGTTACAGACCACTCTGTTCCTGCAGAAACTGTTGCGGATTTAGCTAAACCAGTGCAAGCTAGAGCCAAAGAAACCAACACCAAGATGGGTCCGCAAAGTGCGGCAGATCACTGGCGCAAATTTTTCAGGTCTAGCTCGAAGAAACTCGAACCTGAGGGCACTCCTTTCACTCTAGAATCAGGGGAAGCTTGTATTAGGATTCCTAATTCTGTAATAGAGAAGAATAAGAAATCATGGGACTCGTTCATTCTTGGGCAATTCTATGAGGAACCCCCTGCTCAGGGAGCTGTTCACGCCATCGTTAATGGTATTTGGAGCAAGCACCGACATGATATATCTGTCTCTAAGATGGATGGTAACGCCTTCTTGTTTAGAGTTCCATGTCCTAATGCTCGGCGACGCATTCTCAGCTAGTGTCTTTGACAAGTAGATGGGCAAACTATGTTCGTAGCCAAATGGTCCCCAGGAGTTCAAGCCGAAAAACCTGAGCTTTCTACTGTTCCAGTTTGGCTCGACTTCACAGGAGTTCCTCTTCAGTTTTTCAACAAGGATGCTCTGAAGGAAATAGCAGGCTTAGTTGGTCACCCTCTATGCCTCCATCCTTTGACAGAGAATCTTACAAATATCGAGGTTGCAAAGGTCTACACGGTTATTGATCCAAGAAAACCGTTACCAGAAGCCGTGAATGCTCAGTTTGATAATGGTGAGATTGTTCGTATCACAGTTTCTAGTCCTTGGCTGCCTTCTCTTTGTAGCCATTGTCGACAAGTGGGTCATACGATTTCAAAATGTCCTAGTGCTCCTCCGAAGTGTGAAATATGTGGCTCAGTTAAGCATGGCGCATCTGAATGCACTCGTCTGCGTACCGGTCTGCGGAAGGATAAGGCACCAATTGCTAGTCAATACCCTATTGTTGATATGGCACAGACAAACCCATCGCTGAAGCAGCCTGTAGGTCCAGTAGCTCGCTCTCCTTTGCCTCCTCCAGTAAAGAAGAAACCTACTGAGACAAAGCACACTGTGTCTGATAATGAACCTGAAACTGGGACCTCGAAGCAGAACAAAGCATGACAGACTTTGGCCCCTGCTCGGAATGACTTCTTGGTTGTTGATTTGAATGGGTCAGGTTTGGTCTCTTCTGGTCATTCCATTTTAAATTCTGATTCTGAATTGGATTCCAGTTCTGAGAGCCAATACGGAGATGAAGATGACCCCCTTGACGTAGAGGATCGCTACATCGACGTGATTACTAAAGGTATGAAGAAGTCTGCTAGGAAAGCTAGGGTCAGAGGCCCTCAAAACCTCTGATTGTCACCTCTTTATGGATATTTTTTGCTGGAATATTAGAGGAATAAATGATAGAATAAAACGTCATGGATTAAGGAAATGGCTGAAGAAGTACCAGCCTCTTTTTGGTGGTCTCGTTGAGACTCACGTCTACCCGGTTAAAGCCCCTGATATCATTAGCAGAGTCTTCCCTGGTTGGCGTTATGAATGTAATTATGAGTTTTCAGAGTTAGGAAAAATCTGGTTACTTTGGCATCCTTCAATGTTTGTCTCAGTTTGTCAAAAGTCTCTTCAGTCGATTTCTTGCATTGTCAAATTGCCCTTGCGTAACTTGGAATTTGCTGCAACAATGGTTTATGGATCTAATTGTAGGAGGGTCCGGAAGCAGCTTTGGGCTGATTTGAGATTCTTGGCTGCGAGTCCTCAGATTAGTCACCTCATGTGGTCAGTCTTGGGGGATTTCAATCAAAATCTATTTGTAGATGAGCACTCTTCAGCAGATCGCTTCTCTTTTCCCCTGGGGATGAGAGAATTTGAACAATGTGTAATTTCAGCTGAGCTTACAGATCTGGCCTGTATTGGAAACACTTTTACTTGGTCTAACAAGCAAGGTGATACTCTTGTGTCCAAGAAGCTTGACAGAATCATGGTTAATGATACATGGCTAGCCACTTTTCTAAATGCTTTAGGTGTCTTCGGTGAACCGGGTTTCTCCGATCACAGTCCCTGCTGCATCTTCCTAGACACCACCTCACTGAAGCCTAAAAAGCCCTTCAAGTTTTTCAGTATGCTAAATCAAAACTCGGACTTCCCTATTCTTGTAAGAGAGTGTTGGCGAGCTCTCCCTTTTGAGGGTTCTAAGATGCTGATGGTCTCCAGGAAACTGAAAGCTCTCAAAAGTGTGATTAGATCCTTTAGTAGAGACAACTACTCTCTACTGGAGAAGCGTGTTGTAGAGGATTTCGATGAGCTCCTAGCCTGCCAACGCTTATCTCTAAATAATCCAAATCCTGAGGCTGCTCTCTCTGAGAAGGAAGCTCACCATAAATGGAGTAATCTTGCGAAGGCTGATGAATCTTTTCTCCAGCAAAGATCTAAAGTGAACTGGTTGAGATTTGGGGACTGCGACTCAGTCTATTACCATCTCTCTCTCTCAGAACTAGGCACTCAATCAACTTGATCTCTCGTCTTCTTGATGATGGAGGTAATTTGTTAAATTCCAAGGATGACATCGAGAAGCACATTGTCGGTTACTACGAAAATTTGTTGGGAGGAAGCCAGTCTTGTTCTTCGGTTGCGGTTTCTGAGCTGTCATGCCTCCTGCCTATCTCTCTTAGCAGCTCGATCCTTGATATCTTAAACGCTCCTATTTCTGATGCTGCTATTCAAGAGGTTTTCTTCGCCATGCCGAAGAACAAATCACCCGGACCAGATGGTTACTCGGCAGAATTCTTCACAGAAAATTGGAAAGCTGTAGGTAGAGATGTAATGGACGCAGTCCAGGAATTTTTCTCATCAGGTTGCCTTCTTCAGCAATGGAACACCACAATTCTTTCCTTGATCCCTAAGAAGACTAATGCTGGCCATATAGCTGACTTTCGACCGATCTCTTGCTGCAACACAGTTTATAAAGCTGTCTCCAAGTTGCTTCCAGATCGTCTGAAGCTTGTCCTTCCTTCGGTTATCTCTAATGCCCAATCAGCTTTTATCCCAGGGAGATTACTTCTTGAAAATGTTCTTATGGCTACAGAGTTGGTTCAAGGCTACAACTGGAAAAATATTTCAAAACGCTCAATGCTGAAGGTCGATTTAAAAAAGGCGTTTGATTCACTTAATTGGGATTTCATTATTCTGATTCTTCACACGCTTGGTTTCCCTCCTTCTTTTGTGAACCTGATCCACCAGTGTATTTCAACAACCCGCTTCTCGGTTTCTATTAACGGCGAGCTTTGCGGTTACTTCAAGGGAGCGAGGGGCCTGCGTCAAGGTGACCCTCTGTCTCCGTACCTATTTGTCCTAGCCATGGAAGTTTTTTCGCAAATACTCAACAAGGAGTTTGCTTCTGGTCAGATCGGGTACCATCCTGCTGCTCTGAACCCTATTGTTACCCACTTAGCTTTCGCTGATGATGTCATGATCTTCTTCGATGGTGAGTATGGTTCACTTCGCCACATTTCGACTACTCTCGAGCGTTTTTCTGGTTGGTCAGGTATGTCTATAAATCGCAACAAGACAGAACTTTACTCTGCAGGTCTGAATAATGTGGAATCTATTGAAATAAACAGCATTGGTTTCTCTGTTGGTTCGCTCCCAGTAAGATACTTGGGTCTACCTCTTATGCATAGGAAACTCAGGATAAGTGAGTACAGGCCCCTGCTGGACCAACTAAGAGCTCGCTTCTCTTCATGGTCTTCTAGAGCTCTTTCTTTTGCGGGCAGAAGACAGCTAATATCCTCTGTGATTTATGGCACTCTTAACTTCTGGTTTTCCACCTTCCTCCTGCCTAAAGGATGTATCAAGCAAGTGGAATCCCTTTGCTGTAGATTTCTGTGGAATGGTAACATCAATGATAAAGCCTTTGCAAGAGTTTCTTGGGCTAGTTGTTGTTATCCAAAAGAAGAAGGGGGGGTTGGGCTTAAGGGACCTTATCCTATGGAACAAAACTCTGAATCTGAAGCTTATTTGGCTTCTAATTCAAGAGAATGAATCCTTGTGGGCGTCTTGGTGTAAAGAGCACCGCTTGAAAGGCATCAGTCTTTGGAGCCTGGATGAAAAAAAAGCAAGGATCATGGATTTGGAAGTCAATCTTAAAATTGCGGCCTACTGCTGAACGTTTTCTAAGATGTCAAGTTGGGAATGGACGAACAACCAGTTTCTGGTTTGATCAATGGACTCCATTAGGAACTCTCATCTCAGCTCTAGGTCCCTCGGGTCCTCGTGCACTAGGAGTTCCACTTCATTCCACAGTAGCTGATGCTTGCACTGCTGTTGGATGGAATCTGAGACATGCGAGATCACCGGAAGCGGAGAATCTTCAGCTCCATCTTTGCACGGTACTTCTTCCCTCTACTTCTACTATCTCTGATGCTTATGTTTGGGAAGTGGATAATGTGGCTTTGAAAGAGTTTTCGACAAAGTTAACCTGGGAAGCTACTCGTAACCGAAAAGATCGGCAAAATTGGACGGAAAATGTCTGGTATAAAGGAGCAGTCCCAAGTCAGGATTTTATGGTGTGGATGACTCATCTTAACCGTCTTCCTACTAGGGAACGCATTGCAATATGGGCTGTGAACACAATAGATTCTTGTTGTGTTTGCAATGTATACTTGGAATCAAGAGATCATCTTTTCTTACGGTGTGAGTTCAGTGAGAATCTCTGGCTCCTTGTCCTTAAGATATTGGGGTATAATCCATTTCGGTTCCACACTTGGACGGCTTTTATGGACTGGCTAAGTCTGAGAGATAATGTCTGCCCTCTTACTCTTCGCCTGTTAGTTGCTCAGGCGACTCTCTATTCACTTTGGTGGGAGCGCAACAACATGTTACATAACTCGATCTCCTCTCCGGTTTCAATCACTTTCAAGAAGATAGACAGACTTGTCCGTAACACTATCATTGCAAGGAAGAACCACAAAAGGTTCAGGAACCTGATGAGAGTTTGGCTGAAGTATGAGTGATCAAACTGAGCTTTTTAGCATTTTGTAGTCGTTCTCTGTTTTTCTTTTTTTTGCCAGAGAGGGACTAGCCCGCTTAACCTTTTGTATTAACAAAACTTCTCATTTTCTAATGATATTCACATACTTAGCAAAAAAAATAATACGGTAAAATTCAGAGAAATGGGGAATAGTATAAGAGAAGTGCTTCGTGCTGATGGAACTATTGCAAAAACTAAGGAGAAAATAAAACATGAAGTTAAGAATTTCTTCAATGCCGGCTCAGCCTTAGGACTTTGAGGGGGTTACAGTGGAAAGATTGAGAGAGAGCTAATTGGGTTCCAGTGTAGTGCTATTGAAAGTGAAAAGTTGGTGAAGGAGGTCATAAAAGAAGAGATCAAGGCAGTTCCTTTTAAAATGTCGGGGCACAAATCTTCAGGGTCTGATGGCTATACTTCAGAGTTCTTTAAAGAAGCTTGGCATGTGATTGGGGAGGATGTTACAGTGGCTATTCAGTCATTCTTTATCAAAGGGTTCTTGCCTAAGGGTCTTAACTCTACCATCCTGGCTCTGGTTCCTAAAATAGTGGAAACTAAGGTAATGGAGAACTATAGGCTGATATCTTGCTGCAATGTCTTATATAGGATAATCTCGAAGCTCATTGCAAACAGGCTAAAAGGTGTACTACCAAAGTGTATTTCACTAAACCAGTCTGCTTTCATCAAGGAGAAGTTGCTAATGGAGAATGTTCTTTTGGCTACAGAAATTGTGAAAGCTTACCACAACGATGATATATCTCCACGGTGTGCTATGATGATTGATATTTTGAAAGCGTTCGATTATGTGCAATGGTCGTTCCTTCTCAACACACTAACAACACTTGGTTGACCAGAGAAGTTTATAAAATGGATCGTGCTCTGCATTACCGCTGCTTCATTCTTTGTCCAAGTTAATGGAGAGTTGGCTGGGTATTTTCCGAGTCAAAGGGGTCTAAGGCAAGGTTGCTCCTTATCTCCACACCTCTTTGTTATCTGTTTGAATGTGCTTTTAAAGATGTTGGATGAAGCAGCCTCCAAAAGTCTAATTGGATTCCATCCCAAGTGCAAGAACATAGGCCTCACCCACTTATGTTTTGTAGATGATCTAATGATATTTACTGAAGGCACGAAGAAATCAGTAGAAGATTTTTTGAGAGTCGTCAAGGAGTTTGATAAAATGTCTGGCTCGAAGATCAGTTTGGAGAAGTCAACTTTATTTCGGCTGGTTTTCTAATCAGAAGAAAGAGGAAATTCTTATTCACTTCCCCTTTACTGCTGGAAATTTGCCGGTTAGATACATGGGGCTCCCTTTACTCACGAAGAACATGTCAGTAAATGATTTCTTGACGTTGAGAAGATAAGAAATGTAATTGGTTCTTGGACAGGGTGGTTCATATCCTATGCTGGTGGACTCCAGCTGATAAACTCTATTATTATGAGTCTTTTCAACTTCTGGACGGCTGCATTTCGTCTGCCAAGTAGTTGCATAAAAGAAATAGAAAGAATTTTCTCAGTTTTTTCTGTGGTCTGGTGTGGAGATGAATGGTAGGAAGGTAAAAATTACATGGGGTGAGATATGTAAAACAAAGCAGGAGGGTGGTTTGGGGATAAGCTCCTTGAAGGAGATGAATGAAGTTTTGTTCTGAAGTTAATATGGAGAATTCTCTCGGCAAATTCATTATGGGTGAGTTGGATAAAGCTTTATATCATTCGTAGAGGCTCACTATGGTCTGTGATAGATACTTCACAATTGGGGTCCTTGATGTGGAGAAAGATCCTGAAGTACAAAGAGAAAGCAAAGCAATTCCATAAGGTGCAAGGTAAGAATGGTAAAAGAGCATGTTTTAAGTATTATAAATGGTCTCTTTTGGGCTATCTGAAGGAGTTACTGAGAAACAGTGGATATATTGAGATGGGGATAGCAGAGAATACTAAAGTTGTGGATTGTGTATATCATGGAAGGAAGAATCATCGATATATGGCCTAATAAAATAGAAATGGAGATTGAGAAGTTTAAAGCGAACATGGTTTATGAAGAGGAGGACATTTTCTTTGGAGGAATGGGAATGATAAATACAAGGGGAAGTTCTCGACTACTGACACATGGCAGATGATTCATGGGAAACATCAAACCTATCATTGGCATAAGGCAGTTTGGTTTAAGCATGCAATGCCTAAACTCTTTTTCTTAGTCTGGCTTGCTATAAGAGATAGGCTTTCGACTGGTAGTAGAATGATACAGTGCAATGTTAA
This sequence comes from Diplotaxis tenuifolia, assembly GCA_014822095.1. Classification (NCBI taxonomy): domain Eukaryota; kingdom Viridiplantae; phylum Streptophyta; class Magnoliopsida; order Brassicales; family Brassicaceae; genus Diplotaxis; species Diplotaxis tenuifolia. The sequence continues at coordinate 15,336 of JABAYD010036997.1, forward strand.
TGCTGACACTGCATGTATATTATATCAAGAACCTGTGAAAACTGTTGGTCTTGTCTTTTTTGACTGTCCTTTCTCTGAACTGCTATGGGGGTCTGGCAAGGGGTGTGCTAAAGGAGCGATATATGTCGAACTGGTTGAGTATAGTAAGGATCATATCGTTTGATGATGGAGATAAGCTCTCTCTTTTTACTATCCGATATTTGTTCCAAGTTACAGTCCAGTATATGGAGAGAACATAGCAGGAGAAGGCATGGGGAGGCCGCTTCTCATCCTGCTCTCTTAGCCAAGTTGATTGAGAAAACTATAGAGAATAAATTCTCAATAATTCAAAGGAGAAAGGACAAAAAACTTGAAGGAGGATTACAATTCTGATTCTGTACCAGAGAAAGAGTTTTGGAGGTTGGAAGGGCTTGAAGTTTTGAGTTTTGTTTTTTGCTCTCATAATGCTTTGTCTCTAGGAGAAAACCTACAACGAAGGGGTATGTTAGCAACCACCAAGTGCCCAAGATGTAACGCGGAAGAGACCAAAATGCACATTTTCTTCGAATGCAACTTTGCAAAGAAGGTCTAGGGGTTGATACCTCTGAAATATGCTTTTCACATAGCTGTGGAGGAAAATTTCCAAGGAGCATTAAACCTTTTCAAAAGAGAAATTTGTCTTCCTCGTACCGGGATCTCTGGAGACATATTGCTATGGATATGCTGGGTTATCCAGACCTCCAGAAATACTCTCATCTTTGAGAACATAAGATCATCACCTGAGGAAACATCAACAAAATGACTAGCTTTAACAAGAGAATATAACTTTTCTAACGGAAAAGGGAAAACAACAAAATACTTACCAAAGGCACCACATCACCGATACAATCCGCCACCTCCCATCCATGACAACATCGAGAGCATAATTTGCACGACGGATGCAGTTTGGGAGAAATACAATCAATGGGCCGACTTAGCTTGGACTTTTAAAGGACAAGGTTTTCCGAATTACGTTCAAGGCTCCTCGATACAAACCTCCGTCAGGTCACCGTTGATAGCTGAAGCACTAGCACTGCAGCCCTCAGAAAGGCTAAGGAATCGGGTTTCCACAAGATCAATGCCTTCACTGATAACCTAACGCTCGTCAGAGCAATCAACAGCAACCTCCAGAGAAAAAGAATCGTCGGCATCATCCACGATATACGCATGATTTCTCTGAATTTGCATCTATCTCTATCTCTTATATCCCTAGATCCGAAAACTTTCGAGCGGATTCTTTAGCTGAGGCGATCCTCCGTCTCCTCTCTTTCTTTCTGCTTCCATTAGGTAACTGGGCCAGACCCAGAAAAATACCCCTTGCGGGCTTAAGATTTATGGAAGTTTTCAGTGAACAAAAAAAAGAGTTTTTTTTTTAAAAAATTGTAGCTGATCTTATAAGAATGGATACACTTAGTTGTAAACATGTTTTTTCTTTTTAAATTAAATTTAACATTCAAATTAAAAAATGTTCTTAGCAGAATTAAGAAACCGCCTCTTAATTTTTAACTTAAAAAAACTAAAAACCTAGTTCTTAAATATTTAAGAACCGGTTTTTACTTTTTTTTAGTTAGAAGTTAAGAGACGGTTTCTTAATTCCGCTAAGAACTCCACATTAAGAACCTCCCATTAGTCGTGCTCTTACATCCTACTAACGATATATGAACCAACGAGTAAAACTAAATAGGAGGTAAAAACGTGTTTGTTGTGTGTGATTGGTCTGTAGAAACACATATTGTTCATACTAGTCATTTTGGTGTTGTGAAAACATTTTCATTGTAATATATACGAATTACGAAGTTGGATGTATACACATAAAAATTCTGATAGAATGGTAACAAAGAATTTTCTCAATGGTCCAAAGATATTCATGTACCACTAACAATCAACTACTCAACTATAGCGACAGAAAACACTGCGATAATAATGATGAAGAAACTGAAAATCGTTGCAATAAGAATAAAAGGGTTTAAAATGTCTTCTCAATGTGTATTAGAGATTATATTCTTCTCCTCAAATCTTAAAAGTCTCAAGCTCTCTTTCTCTCATGTTGTGTCATAATCATATCCATCCAAAAATAATAACAGAGTACAATATCTTGCAAGACTATCGCGGTCGTCAACTAAAAGTGGGGAACCGTAGGTTAAAAATCTTGACTTTTGGGAAGATTTCCTTAATATCTCGGCCAAAAGAGAGACTGCTCTTTTACTGATCCGATTGTTTCTAAAGAGAGCAATTGCTCCGCAAGAAAATCTCTTTTTAGCTTTTTCAGCATTTTATTGACTCAAAAAGTTACAGGAGACTTGATGACGACTCAAAAATACTTTAGAAAATTCTGTTAGATTTTGTCAAAAACCTACACATGCATCAAAAGCCGATAATGGTAAAATGAACGTTAAAAAGAAAAAGTGAAAATAAAATCGTCCTAGACACCAATTCGTTCAGACATTCAACTAATCTGGTCCTATATGTAACAAATAAGACATTAAATTGCCAAAATATATCAAGCAAAGATCCTAGGTGCGAGATGAGGGCTCTCTAGCCTCCCAATAGAGGATTTGTGTATGTTGAAAATAACACCACAAACTCACTGAGACACTCTCTGACGCACTT
>JABAYD010037013.1:0-11577 GCA_014822095.1 Diplotaxis tenuifolia
TTCTTAGGTGGTAGATTTGGAACAAAAACTTAGATTGGTGTTATTCATGTCCTTTTCTCTTTTTCTAAACAATATCTGTTTTAAAAAGGATAATTACTAAAAAAATAATTTTTACAATTATATTTTTTTTAATTTTTGGGATGGAAAATCAGTGTTAAATCTAAAAGGATAATTACTATTTTTAAAGAAGGATAATTACTATTTAAAAAAAAAAGATAATTACTATTTTTAAAAAAGATAATTACTATTTTTTAAAAGGGTAGTAATTAATTTTTAAAAAATGATAATTACTATTTTTTACTTAGCACATGTCACAATCTTAAAAACATAAATGTCATGTGTCACAATCATGTTAATTAGTAACTTTGAGGAACTAAGTTTTATATAATAAGATACAAGTTGTCATTTAAATTTCATATAATTAATTGAACCGCATTACTTATATTAAACTAACATTATTAATATGTCTAAATTTAAAAAAAAAACGGCCGTTAAATATGGAATAGAGTCTTGGGCTTACTTTTGTTTTTAGGACAAATTGTATGGTTTGATTTTTGGGCTTAGTATTAAGGGGAAACTCTAAAAAAAATGTTAAACAAACTTTCCACCTTAATGGGTCAAAAATCAATTATTATTTTCAGGTTCAAAAGTGTTTAACATTTTTAACAAAACAGATTGTCCATTATTAATCACTTATTGTCCATTATTAATTACTTATTTAAAGTATGTACTTAAAACATGTTAACGTATTTTTATTTTAAATAATAAACACCATGTTTTGATAAATTTCAACGGTAACTTTCAAATATTTTTTTTAAATATTGATTTAAAAATAAAATCAATATAAAGCAAAACCAAAAACTAAATCTAAAAGTTAAAAACTAAAACCAAAATCAATAGAAACTTAAAAGCTAAAAACAAAAACCAAATCCTAAAATCAAATCTAAAAAAAAAACTAAAGCTAAAAATTAATGCAAAACAATCATCACCACAAAACTGATTTTATAGTAAATCATATTTTAAATCAAGACAAAAATCAATTATACAAATTTATAATCATAAAAAAATTTGACGCTTGAAAAGCGCGGATCAAAATCTAGTTTCTAAATTAAAAATAGAGTAATATCCGAATTTTATTTAAAAAAAGAGTGATATCCGAATTATATATGTTAGTTACATGTTTATTAATAAACACCGTTTTGTCCATTAATTTATCAGATTAACGTTCATTTTCAGTGCTGGTGTCAAACTTTCACGATTTGATAGGGTGAGTATTAAAGAGTTTAGTAGTTCATGTAATATTCGGTTTGCTCTGTGTATTTTTCTGAAAGTTAATATTTAGTTTTAAAAATTATTTCCAAAAAACTTTAGGCACATGTTTTTGTAACTTCACAACATTTTTACTAGACATGGGGTTCGGGTATCCATTCGTATCAAGTATTTCGGGTTTTCCAGTTCACCGTCTGAGATATATTGCAACGTTAGACTATTATTCCTTAACAAATAGATGATAAAGTAAATTTGACCAAAAAAAATGTTGAAAGAAGTAAATTAATTTTGAACAATATATAAAACCAAATTTAAGCTATATGTTTAATAACGGTATTGTATATATCAATCAACTTTTAAAGTGATAATACATGTGCTCCCGCGGGATTAAACTTTAGTTATATATTAAAACGATTAACAAATTGTTTTAACATTAAATAACTTTGCTACAAACTATAAAAAATATTACAGATGATTCTACATCCGGTAATTATTCTTGCCTTACGAGGAATCACGTACATATGACTACACCACCTAAACCGTCTTATGGAATTCATGCTTAACCGTACTTCTTGTTGTACATTTCTTGTAAGTATTTGCTCGATTAATTTGCATGGCGTTAACGAAACTTGGTTGAAATATATTTTGTGAAATTTTCTCAAAATATTAAATATTATAGAAGGATCTTGAAGATATTATATCATAATTATATATTATGTATTCATTATTTAGATTTCATATATTTGTATATATCATATTTAGGAAAGCATAGTAGTATGTAAAACGTGTGTAACAAAAAGCTAAAATTTATTAGAAATCAATATACAGTTATTCCAAATCTTATATTCTCATCGTTCTCTACATATATAACGATGCAAATCTTTCTTTAGTTTCTAATGGACACTTCAAATGCGTATATAGGCCTCTGTACAACGGCCCGGTAGATATCTAAAACATAGTGCTTCCAAACCAAGTTCAGTCAGCTTAGTATCCTTCATCCTTACATGTTTGTTTAACTTGCCAAACACACAAGACATCATATAGTCAAACACCAGATGGTTAGTGCATTGTGCTAACGTTGTCATTGTTCACCATCCGAATTTTGTATTACAAGTTGTCTGAATAAAATAAACATAACACGTTACACACTTTTTGCTAACCCTTGCACTTTTGATTTATTATTGTCTTCTTTGTTTTATTTGTCGTCGACTATTTGTCTTCTTTAAAACTATGCATCCTTGATTTGGGTAATTTCTGCAATAATGAGAAACCATGAGATTTTATTAGCCGGAGAAGTCGCTGTCCAACTTCCACGGTTCCACATACCTACTAATTCAATATGGGAAGTAGAGTCCTTTAAATCCAATAAAGTGATTGACATGTGTAATGTTTTTAGAAGATATAATTTCTCTCATAACAACGTTTTAGAGTAGTACTTTCATAAAAGTAACTCAAACTATTAAAACTTATGTTTTAAATAAGAAAAAGGCTAAGCACAATTTTTGACAGCTTAGGATCTTTGTAAATAAGAACAAAAGGAAGAAGAGAGGATTTTGGACTGAATATTATTTTTTCCTTAACCTTACAAAGCTGATTACAACACCCTCTTATAGAGGTTACAAGATACTTTTGACTCAGCCAATACAACAAGAACCACAGCTGTCATGGTGAGTCATCCCACGGGTACACACAACAACGGATCATATCTATTTTGGAGCTGCATAGTAATCTCTTCCGTACCTCTCTTTTGTCCAACTTCAACACTGCAACAATAAGACCGTTGGAGATGTTTTGTCTCTACCTTCTCTTGTCCCTTTTGATCTTGGGCTTTTAACTGATTTGGGCTTACACTCCCCCTCAAACTTGAGGTGGGGTTAACTCCAACTCCAAGTTTGCTACGAAGCTCAAAGAAAGATCTCCGGGGTAAGGACTTGGTAAAGATGTCGGCGACTTGTTGAGCTGCAGAGATGTGGTTAGTCTCAATGAGTCCCAGAGACACTTGTTCCCTGATGTAATGGTAGTCTGTGTCGAAGTGTTTTGATCTTGAGTGAAGAGCTGGATTAGCACTTAGGTACACAGCGGAGAGATTATCACAGAATACTTTTGTAGTCTGAGTTTGCGGCAGCTTGAGATCACGAAGCAAAAAGGAGATCCATGTGATTTCTTGAGCCGTGGAGCAGAGAGCTCTGTATTCTGCCTCAGTAGAAGATCTAGAGACTGTTGGTTGACGTTTGGCTGACCATGAAATGATGTTGGGACCAAGCATTACACTGAATCCTGTTGTTGATCTCCTTGTGTCTTTGCATCCAGCCCAATCACTGTCACAGAATGCTGATAACACAAGAGTAGTATCTTTGTTGATGGATATACCATAGTCAAGAGTTCCTTTGATGTACCTCAATATCCGCTTGAGTAACCCAAAGTCTGATTGAGTAGGAGCATGCATCCTTTGACATACTAGGTTTACTGCATATTGGATGTCTGGTCTTGTGATAGTAAGGTATTGTAGTTTCCCAGCTAAGCTTCTGTAGTAAGTTGGCTCCGGAAGTAGAGGGGATTCTTGATCTTCAACTCGAATTGGCAATGGAGTAGGCATGGGATTACACTGAGACATCATAGCTTGATGAAGGATGTCAAGCGCATAGTTGTGTTGATGCAGAAACATGCCATCCTTAGTAGACTGCAGTTGTATTCCAAGGAAGTGGCTCGGAGCTCCTAGGTCTTTCATTACAAACCTACAGTTAAATGCATCGAGAAGGTTTTGGAGCAAGACATCATCACTTCCTGAGAGAAGAATGTCATCCACATATAGTAACAACACCATACTTTTGTCTCCTCTGTGATAAGTGAATAGCGAGGGATCAGAGCGGCTGCAGGTGAAGCCAAACTCGATAAGAAAGCTACTGAAGGTATCAAACCATGCTTGAGGAGCTTGTTTGAGGCCATACAGAGCTTTAGTTAATTTGCAAACATGATCAGGCCTTGTTGCGTCCACAAACCCTTCAGGTTGGAACATGTATACTGGTTCGGAGAGATCACCATGGAGAAACGCACTGGAAACATCAAGCTGCTTCACTGTCCAACCTTTTGCCAGCGCAATGTTCAACAGCAGTCTTATCGTTGCAGTTCTCACCACTGGACTGAAGGTTTCAAGGTAGTCAAGTCCTTCTTCTTGTTCAAAGCCTTTACCCACAAGCCTCACTCTGCGCTTCTTGACGGTACCATCTGGATTCAGTTTGGAGGTATAAAGCCATCTGTTACTGATCACATTCATGTCTTCAGTACGAGGAACTAAAGTCCAAGTATGAAGCATATGGATGTTAGTTATTTCTTCCATGACAGCGTTGTTCCACTCCGGGTGTGCCATGGCTTCTCTGATATTGCGAGGTTCCTTGGTGTCATATCGAGATGTTGCTAGGACATATCTGGTGTTAGGCTTGTGGATACCTGATTTGGCTCTAGTGCGCATAGGGTGCTGGTTCAAGTTCTGCTGCTGGACAGGTTCTTGAACAGCTCCTGCTGGTTCAACAGGATCATTTTCATTATCAGAGTGGTGTTGTGGGGTAGGAGGAGGTGTAGCTGGATGAGCCTGTTGAACATGAGTTGTTGCAGAAGGTAAAAATCTCACTACTTGTTCTGACTCTGCAGGTGTATCTACTGGAGCAGTTGCCTGTTGCCACGCTTTTAACAGACCAGTCTCATATTTAGGGACAAAAGCCTTATACTGATCTTTGTAAGGAAAACACGACTCATCAAAGATGACATGTCTAGAGATATAGACTTTTCCTGTCGGAGGATAGATACACCCGTACCCTTTGTACTGAGAGCTGTAACCAAGGAAGACACAGAGAAGAGATCTTGGCTCCAGTTTGTGTTGAGTTATGGGCCTAAGGCAGGGGTAGCAGCCAGAACCAAACACCCGGAGATGAGAATAGTCAGGTTTGTCTTTCATCAACAACTCCCAGGGACTTTTGTTGCCACGAGAGGGAGCAGGGAGGAAATTACTGATGTATGAGGCTGAATAGAAAGCTTCTACCCAGTGATGGAGAGGAAGGTGACAGTGAAACATCATAGAGAAGCAGGTGATCACGAAGATTGGTGTTGAGAAACTCTCCTCCACCATCAGACTGCAACATCTTTATTTTGGTGTTGTATTGGTTTTCTACTAACTTTTGGAAACCACAAAAAATAGATGTGAACTCAGCTTTATTATGCATTGGATAGAACCAACAGAAACGAGAGTACTCATCAACAAACACCACATAATACTTGAACCCTTGATTAGAAACAACCGGAGAAGGCCCCCATAAATCACAGTGAATACATCCAAGAGGTTCTGAGACAAAAGAACTAGAAGAAAAAAACTGTAACTTGCTACTCTTCCCCATCTGACAAGGTTGACACACGAGACTTGAGTTCCGTTTATTGATAGTGATCACCTTGTTGTTGTGGAATTGTTGAAGAATACCAGAGCTTGAGTGTCCGAGACGGTAATGCCACACCTCTTCTGAAGCTGCAACTTGCCGGTTTGAGTAAAACGCCTCAAACTCGTTACTCTTCAACTTATAAAGGCCCTTACTTCGACACCCTTTGCTATCACCTTCTGATTAGGTATGTCAATCACATAGACATTTTTGAGGTCAAAAAACACACCACAAGGAAAGTCTTCACACAACTTAGAGACAGACATCAGAGATTTTTTAATATCAGGGCAAACTAACACTTCATTGAGACTGATATTACCTGATGTTGTGGTGATAGCCGCAGTGCCAGTGTGAGTAATAGGTAGGTAAGCTCCATCTCCTACCATTACAGCATCTTCACCTTCATAGGGGTGAGCCGTTTGGAGATTTTGAGCAGAGGCAGTAACATGAGCCGGCGCTCCCGAATCTGGATACCACTCCTTCCCTGACTCATCGACACCATGATGAGCAGAGTAGACTTCAGCACTTTGGTAGTTGTTGTCAAAACGGTTGTAACACTTCAGCGCCGTATGACCCACTCTACCACAGATCTGATAGGTAGGTCTCCCACCAGTTGCGTTTGGCTGAGTCTGATGCTGAACAAACCCCCTACCTCTTGTTGTATAGCCTCCTCTCCCACGGTATGAGGATCTACCACGACCCCTGAAGTTTGGATTGTAGTTGGGAGTGGAAGGTCTATAACCCTGAGTCGGCTGAGAGGTTTGAGCAGCAAAAGCAAGATGAGGAGTGACAGAAGCATTGTCTTCGTAAGATTGAAGCTTTGTCTGAAAAGCTTGGACTTCGGAGACAACATCGTTGAAAGAGGGTTGGGGAAACTTGGTTAAGGAGCTCTGTATGACCGTAGTAATGGGATCATATTCACGACCTAGACCACTGAGGTAACCAAAGATCTTCATAGATTCATCCACCGGTTTCCCAATGGAGCTCAACGAGTCACAAAGAGATTTGAACTCTCTGCTGTAGGAAGCCAAGTCTTTGCCTTTGCAGGAGATGAGTTGAAGACTTCTGCGTAACGTAAACTCTCTGGCAAGAGAGATCTTGTTGAAGTTCTCGGCCAGTGACAACCAAACATCTCTAGAGGTAGTGAGGTTATGCACATGACCTAAGACTTCCTCTGAAAGCGTTCCGAACAGCCAAGATCTGACAAGTTGATCTGTGCAATACCAAGACTCATACTGTGGGTTTGGAATCTCGGCTTGCACACCATCTTCAACGACCGTTCGAGTAGCAGCTGGAGCCGTGACAACACCATTAACGAAACCTATGAGTTTTTGGCTAGACAAGAGAGATTCAAACTGGGTTTTCCAAAGGAGGTAATTTTTGTCATTGAGCTTTAGGGTTACAGAGCTAAGGATGTGGATTTTACTGGGAAATGGGTAAGGATTGACTGGATCTGCCATGATTGACCTGTTAAGGTATCTATGGCTCTGATACCATAAGAACAAAAGGAAGAAGAGAGGATTTTGGACTGAATATTATTTTTTCCTTAACCTTACAAAGCTGATTACAACAACCTCTTATAGAGGTTACAAGATACTTTTGACTCAGCCAATACAACAAGAACCACAGCTGTCATGGTGAGTCATCCCACAGGTACACACAACAACGGATCATATCTATTTTGGAGCTGCATAGTCATCTCTTCCGTACCTCTCTTTTGTCCAACTTCAACACTGCAACAATAAGACCGTTGGAGATGTTTTGTCTCTACCTTCTCTTGTCCCTTTTGATCTTTGGGCTTTTAACTGATTTGGGCTTATACGACCCATAATAAACCAACTTTTAAGTTTCTTTACCATCTTTATCGGCGTTTAAACACATCGCATTATTACATTTTTTTTGTATTTGTTCTCTACCTTAATCCTAACTCACCTATGCTAATGAATTTAAAGAAAGAAAGAGAATTTAACTGTGTCATTAATTGAATCGCAACTACTTTCATGAAACCTTAAATATCTAACCCAACTACACACTGTACGTCTCTCTATAAGTAGTCCTTATTTCTTACTTCACCACCCCACACCACACTAGAGTCTCACACCAAACAGAAAAGATTGCTACTATATTCTTGTGATCATCGAAGTAGCACACTGACCAAAAAGGCTAGATTAAAACTATTTTCACCATGAAAATAAAGATAACAAGCAAAACAAACGTGAAACCAAACAAGCCAATACTAGGGAAGCAACAATTCCAGCTCACCACATTTGATCTTCCTTACCTAGCTTTCTACTACAACCAGAAGTTTCTGCTCTACAAGTTCCAGAACCCTCTAGATCTTGAGGAACCCACTTTCCAAAACAATGTCGTGGAGAAGTTTAAAGACGGTTTGGGTTCGGTTCTTGAAGACTTCTATCAACTTGCCGGCAAGCTGGCCAAGGACGACGAAGGGGTCTTCCGAGTTGAGTACGACGATGACGATGAAGAGATCAACGGCGTGGAGTTCTCGGTTGCTGAAGCTCTTGACGTCAGCGTCTATGATCTCACGGTTGAGGATGGGACAGCTAAGCTCGAGGAGTTGGTTCCGTACAACAAGATCTCGAATTTGGAAGGACTTAGCAGACCTCTCCTTGTTATCCAGGTATATATACTAGTATATTTTTCCGTTTATCTTGTTTATTCTCATGTGAAACAAAAAAAAATATTCATAAATAAAGTGATTGTCACAATCTATAGTGGTTATGTTTGTCGAATTTTTGATGCGTGTTGTGCGATTAAAAACTCACTTGGCATGCATATTTAGATAAAACACTCTTGATCTTTTATATGAATTTCGATTTTGAATATTATATATGGACAGCTTGGCATGCATAGGTTGTGCTTATGATATACGAACTCATTTGACGTATATGTGGCCATATTTATATATGTCTAGTCTATTGCTGGACAAGATTCAGGTGGTGTGAATACTCATCGACCTCTATGAAATTTTTAACAAAAATGAGTCAAGTCATTGAATTAACACATTCGGTTTTCAAATGCTTTTAATTTGCAATTGGTTGAATGCGCAATTTTTATGTAATAGAAACAGAAAATTTAGCTAACTCACCTGTAAATACAATATTTATTGACTGACCAATAACATTTTTATGGATGGTAACTGGTATATAGATGCAGACTATAGTCATGTACGACAAAATAAGTACTCAGAATTTAATTTTAGGTTTATGAATCTAATCCTAAGTAACTTTAATATTAGTACAATTAATCTAATTGTCGTTATCAGTCAAAAGAGTCAATGCATGTTAGCGACTTAACCCACTTAATGCGTCTTAGGATTATATTGGTCGGACTAACAACCAATTATATTATTGACTTTAAGGCAAATTTATAAAATACAAACATGCATTGTATTCATACGTATAACCTTGTGTGTATATATTATACATACGTAGCGGTCATGCATACAATACTTTAAATCAGTGTCGGAAGCTCATTCAAATTCTTGAAGGCATTTAATGTGAAGTTAAATGTATAGGCTTTTGAAAACAGGTGTGGTAGTTGCGGTAGTCTTTGTTTCTGTTGCTTCTCTGATATCAAAGAAAACTTCGATTATACTTTTCGATTTTCCAAAAGTACTTTAAAATTTACTTATCCATTAACTTGTTTTTGCAAAACAGGTGACTAAACTTAAAGATGGGCTTGCGATGGGCCTAGCTTTCAATCACGCAGTCTTGGATGGAACTGCGACATGGCACTTCATGAGCTCATGGGCCGAGATATGCCGTGGCGCCAAAACAATCTCCACCCAACCTTTCCTCGACCGAGCCAAGGCGCGTGACACACGCGTGAAGCTTGACCTCACTTCCCCAAACGATCCCAACGCTTCATCCAACGGTGAGTATTTCACGTTGGCTCCACCGCAGCTTGTTGAGAAGGTCTTCAGGTTCTCAGACTCTACCATCCACACGATCAAGTCAAGAGCCAACAAAGTCATCCCATCCGACGGCTCAAAACCTTTATCCACTTTCCAGTCCCTCACATCACACATCTGGCGCCACGTCACCCTCGCGCGTGGGCTTAAACCCGAAGACATAACTGTTTTTACTGTCTTCGCTGACTGTCGCCGCCGCGTTGACCCTCCAATGCCGGAGGAGTATTTTGGTAACATGATCCAGGCGATCTTTACGGGGACGGCGGCGGGGCTTCTGGCGCCGCACGGGCCGGAGTTCGGAGCTTCGGTGGTGCAGAAAGCGATCGTGGCTCACGATGCGCGTGTGATAGACGCGCGGAACGAGGAGTGGGAGAAGTCGCCGAAGATGTTTCAGTTTAAAGACGCGGGAATGAACTGCGTGGCGGTTGGGAGCTCACCGAGGTTCAAGGTCTACGAGGTGGATTTCGGGTGGGGTAAACCGGAATCGGTTAGGAGTGGGTCGAATAATCGGTTTAATGGGATGATGTATCTGTACCAAGGGAAAGCTGGGGGTATGAGTATAGATGTGGAGATTACTCTTGAAGCTCATGTCATGGAGAAGTTAGAGAAGTGCAAAGATTTTTTACTCATTGAGGAAGATGAAGATGGAAAGAATCTCAGCAATGGCAATGGTAATGCTAATGCCTAATGGTAACGGATTGGTTTGAGTTAAATAATCAAAAGTCTGAACTTCGTTTTTGGGTTAATTAGCTGATTATATTTCAGTTATCCCATTAAGGATTGCTCTGTGTTTATAATAATCAGCAGAGTGCTGGTGTGTGAGTTGTAAGTGTGTTGGTTTGCGACTTTGGTGTGTGTTCGTCTGTTCGGACAACAATGTTTTAAAATGGCTTGTGTTGCTGTTTAATCTAAGTATAAAAGTATTTTTTTTATAGTACGTACCTCAAGCATAAACCATTCATGTTACCACTGGTTAAATTACACTTGCAAAACTTTTTGATATTATAAAGTTGGAAATGGTTTCATTTCTATAACTTAGACACGTGACTGATCATCTAACTAATATTAAAATAACTAATATTAAAAAGAGAATATTCTCAATGGAAAGGATGTCCACGTTCTCAAATTAATTCAGGCCAATAAATAGATGGCATATTATCAGCGTTAGTTCCACGTATTACACAAACAAATAGATAGCACATTTTTTTGATATCTAAATGCTTTCACTTCAGCTTCTTCGTTTTAATCGTTACCCTATTTCGTTTGTTCTTCCAAAATCAGTGCTCACCATCAATAAATATCAGAAAAAAATATTTTCATATTCTAAATCCAAAAATCTATCCTGTAAAAATCTTCCATGTCCTCCTCAGTTGCACCATCATGGATTACCGGAGCAACCAAACGCATAGCCCTCCGCCCCGAAGATTCTGATGCTGGAAAACGACACCAACTTCATGATCGAACTCTGCTCCGATTCACACTTGACAAAAACTAGAAAACCTTCACCGGAGTTTACTTCTTCTCTCCCGCCGGCGTATTGGCTCAATTAGGTTTTGTACTTATCAGCTGTCCTTCGTCTTTATCCTGAGGCAGATTCTAGCATCTCTCTTCTTAGTCAATCTGAGAAGCCTGACGTTTCCTACAATGTAAAGTTCCCTCCTTTTTTTCTAAATTAGGGTTTGGGTTGTTGAAAATGTATTGGATTTTGTAGATTAGGGTATGGGTTTTTGAAAAGGAGTTGGCTTTTTGTAGATTAGGGTATGGGTTTTTGGCTTTTTTGTGTGTGTAGGATATTGGAGGATGTGATATTCATTGACAGAAGATTCGTGAGGCTGTTGAGTTGCCATTGACCCACCACAAGCTTTACAAGCAGGTTGGTATTGATCCACCACGAGGTGTGTTGCTTTATGGACCTCCTGGTACTGGAAAGACTATATTGGCTAAGGCTGT
>JABAYD010037023.1:0-10679 GCA_014822095.1 Diplotaxis tenuifolia
ACCCCATAAACTTATAAGAAGATTTTCACTATTCATCTTTGGACTTTTGACCGTTAAAGTTCCGCCTAATTCTACCAAACTTGCCTAACAAGTTCAAACCGCTCGCAAGAACTCTACGATTCTCGCGAACTGGGGGGCTAACTGTTGGGGTCAAAAGGAGAGAGACAGGACACTTTCTCGCGATTGATAAACGAAAATTGGAATCTGAGATCTAGACAAAGGAAACCTACCTGGTTTCACCTAATCGTCTGAATTCATGAATAATTAAAACCCTAAACACCAATTATAATCACATATCTTTCATACCTGAGATAATACCTAAGCATGGCTACCTTCCCAACTGAAAATAACCTCAAAACAAATCTCTGAACAATTTACTTTGTCACCCTACTTATTTACTGATTTTAAACCATTAAAACCCTTTTAAGTCTAACCTTCATTTAATACTGAAATCTATTGAGTAATCCTAGAGTCTTTGTGGATTTGATCCTTAAGTACTACGACTGAACCTCTTAAGAGAGTAAAGTCATTCCTTAGGGTAATTTGAGTGACATCAAATTTGGCGCCATTGCCGGGCACTATTTCTTATTATCATTAGATTTAGTTTAGATTATAGTTTAGACTTTGTTACTTGAGTTACTGAGTTCTCCTTATTATCATGATTTCTCAGCTACCCAAAATGGAGGACACGATATTCGGCCGAGTATCGATCGACGCGGACGCAACAATATCGAGCGTCGCAAATGTGATAGAATCGGGCGACACTTCGAAAGGAAATCGATCGTCATACATCCACATACATCGATCAACAACCTCTCGCCGGAAGCAGGTAAGTCTTCTCTTACCGCATTTGCTAGTGAGAAAGTAGTTCAGATTGAACCAATAGGTCAATTAGGTAAAGAAGTTAGCCAAACTAAACAGGAAACTAAAATTCCTGCAATTACTCAGTTTACCTCGAAGATAAGTACTGGATTTAATTTGTCTTTACAAAACTACTTAAATCATGGTAGGACCTATTCCAATAGGTCCGCTATTAGAATACCAGAAGACGATACCAAAGAACTTGAGCTTAACTCTGACTATTATATCATGGTACGTCATAAACCTTTCCGTGGAACGCTCTCAAAGAACCCACAAGATCACATTTTAAACATGGAAGACTTTGTGCTAGATGAGCACAGCCGCTGTAAACTCTTTCCATTCTCTCTAGAAGGGGAAGCGAGGAGATGGCTAGATCAAGTACCAGCAGAATCCCTTACCTGTTGGAGAAAAAATCGAAATGTCTTCCTTAAACACTTTTTCAGTGTTGAACGTTACTGGGATGTAAGGAGGAAAATTCCCACCTTCCGACAAGGTCCACAAGAATCATTCAGAGCCGCTTGGAAAAGATTCAAGGGTTATCAGCTATACAACCCCCATCATGGTTATCCGGAACCATAATTTCTTAGCATTTTCAATGGAGAATTTAGTCTACACGACCAAACCACTCTTTACACTGCAAGCGAAGGGAATTTCGTCCAAGAAATCCCCAAGAAGCAAGAAGGATTATTGAAAATATAGAAGCAATTAGATCATACGAGATGATAAACAAGGAGAAAGGGAGAGAAATAAACTCGATATCCGAGCCAGATCTAACCGAAATTAAACAATCTCTAGATTCCCTTCACTCCTATCTAACGATGCATGATCAATTTGAGATGTTTAAAATCGATAATGTTCCTTCTGATTTAGGAGGACTTAATCCTCATTAAGAACCAATCATTGATAGTTTCACCTAGCTCTACGAAACCACTGTGAGATCACGCAAAGGAAGAGAAAAATCGAGTCTGAATCAAACCCACACGGGGAATCGTAGGTTGATAGGTGATATCAACAGAAAATTGGATACAACTTATGGTGAGCTGAAGAAGAAAGTGGATGGTTTGATCGACCACCTCAAGAAATTAGAAAGCCAAATAGCTGAAAATGTTGTTGCCATAAGGAGAGAGACAGGACGCCTTCCCGGCAGAACTGAATCGAACCCAAAGCGCTAGGGCAACACTAGTGCCAATAAATAGACCAACATCGATGATTTGAGAAAAAAATGACTCTACCCTTATCCATATCGTTGATCTTGATGTAGACCTTGAATCTCCCAACGAGAAAGACAATTTAACCGCTGAAAACGCTGAGAAAACAGTAATAGACGTGGATGGAGAGAAATATGATTTAGAGGAAGAAATCGGAATCGATCGACAAAAGGAAACTTGCGTCGACCGATCTATAGTAGAAAACAACGATCGACGTGCAGAGCGCAATATTGATCGTCGCCAAGCTAACAGCAACCGTATGTCGAAAGAGTTTATCAAACCTTACCCCCTTTTTCTCCCACCAAATCACAATCTAAAAAGAATTGTAAAAAGCCATCTGTAAGAAAATAGTATACAAGATTAATGTAAAGATGTTGCTTAGCGATTCAATGTGTTTGGCACCATCCATTAAAAAAGTATGTGAACGATATAATGACTGCAAACCCTCAAAGTTTGGAACACAACGTGATGATGGTTTCAGAGGAAGTTAGCGCTATAATCCAAGGAGAAACCCCAATCAAACAACCTGATCCCGGTAGTTTTGTCCTAGACTTTAACATACAAGATGGATGTTTTCCCCCTTCCCTCTATGACCTTGGTTCCAGTGTAAATCTCATGCCGCATTCCGTTGTAATATCCCTAGGATACGACGAATTCACGCCAACTTCAATAACCCTAGTTCTGGCAAATAGGTCTGTTAGGGTACCAGAGGGAATCGTGGAAGATGTACCAGTAAAAATCAACGGTTGCTGCATACCGACAGATTTTGTTGTGCTAAAATATATACCAGAGCCGAAAGACCCTCTCATTTTAGGAAGACCTTTCCTTGCTACTGCCGGAGCTATCATCAATGTTAAAGAAGGGAGAATATGCTTGAACATCGGAGACATTCCAATGACCTTCGACATGGAAAAGCTAATCAAGCGCCCTCTGATGCCAAACCTTCTCTGTAGAAGACATTCCTAGACTCCTTGATGAATCCTTCACTGAAGTTTGCACCGACGGTTAGGAGAAGATACATCCGCACACTTGATGGATGTTAGTATCGATATCTCAAAGATGACGTGATCCTGAAATAAAAATTAATCATTATTTCAAGGAAAATCTGGATCAACAACCACCATCAACGGCCGGTTGGAGTGAAGACAATGCACCGAAAGTAGAACTAAAACCAGTACATGCCAGACTTAAATATGATTTTCTGTACAACAACTCCTATCCCGTTATCGTCAACGCTAATCTAACCAATGGTGAACTTGTGCATTTGTTATACAAATTGCACAAGTACAAGAAAGCCATTCGATACTCGCTGGATGATATTCTCGGTATCTCACCTGACCATTGCATGCACTGAATACATCTGGAGGATGATTCCAAAAAAATCCATAGAACAGCAAAGGAGGTTTAACCCGAACCTGAAAGAAGTTGTGAAGAAAGAAATTATTAAACTTCTAGACGCTGGAGTCATATACACGACACAGATAGTGAGTGGGTAAGCCCCGTGCATGTTGTACCAAAGAATGGAGGCACCACAGTGGTGAAGAATGAAAATGACGAATTGATCTCTACGAGAACCGTAACTGGGCATCAGATGTGTATCGATTATAGAAAACTGAACGCCGCCACTAGGAAAGACAATTTTCCTTTACCTTTCATCGATCAAATGTTGGAAAGACTAGGAAATCAACAATACTATTGTTTTCTTGACGGATTTTCTGGATTCTTCCAAATTCCTATACATCATGACGATCAAGAAAAGACTACTTTTACTTGTCCTTATGGAACATTCACATATCGTAGGATGTCATTCAGCCTGTGTAATGCTCCTGCAACTTTCCAACGATGCATGATGTCAATCTTCACTGATTTGATCGAAGAATATATGGAAGTATTCATGGATGATTTCTCTGTTTACGGATCAAGTTTCAAAAACTGTCTCGATAATATGTGTAAGGTTTTGGCGAGATGCGAGAAAAGAACCTTGTGCTAAATTGGGTAAAATGCCATTTCATGGTCAATGATGGCATTGTCTTAGGTCACAAAATTGCAGCTGCCGGTATAGAAGTATACCGAGCTAAGATCGAGGTAATGACCTGTTTGCTAGCACCTACGAAGGTCGAAGATGTTAGAAGTTTTCTCGGACATGCTGGATTTTACAGGAGATTTATAAAATATTTCAGCAAAATTGCTAGACCACTCACTGCCCTCCTATGTAATGAAGTCAAATTTGAATTTACACCGGATTGCATGAAAAGCATTTGAAGAAATAAAAAAATCTCTTATATTTTCCCCCATCGTACAAGCACCAGATTGGAATTTACCTTTCGAAATAATGTGCAACGCGAGCAACTTTGCTGTGGGAACTGTTTTAGGACCAAGAAAGGATAAGAAACTGCATGCCATATATTATGTAGCCAAACGCTTGATGAAGCACAAAGGAATTATGCAACAACAGAAAAAGAACTACTTGCAGTAGTTTACGCTTTTGGAAAATTCCGCCAATATATGGTTGGTTCGCGAGTACTCGTCCACACCGATCATGCCACTATAAAGTATTTGATGCAAAAGAAAGACGCTAAACCTCGTCTCGTTCGATGGATTCTCTTTCTACAAAAATTTGACATAGAAATTAAAGATAAACGTGGAGTCGATAATGGAGTAGCAGATCATCATTTTCGAATAAGGATAGAGAATGACATCCCCATCGATGATTCTTTCCCTGCTGAGTAACCCTTGCTTCCGAAAAAAGATCGATCGATAATGTTAATAACACATCGATCGATCTGGGAGATGATATATCGCTCGACATAACTAATTTCATAACGACCGACACCATCAATCGATCTCACAACACACTTCCCATATGCATCACTGTTGATATCAAGTTGAACACGTCACGTTCTGAAACCGATCCTTCGGGAGATGAAAGTTCAAGTCGAAGTGTGCATGTGATCGAAAGAAGCCTAAAAGATAGACCTTGGTACGCTGACATAGTCAATTATTTGGCTATTGATGTTGAGCCTGGAAGAACTTAAGAGATATATGAGGAAGAAATTCATGAGAGAAGTCAAACAATATCACCGGGATGAACCATATCTCTACAAACATTGTTCCGACAGAATATACAGACGTTGTATCTGAAGCCGAAACCCCCGATATAATTTTCCAATGCCATGGATCCGATTACGCCGGACATTTCGCCACTTTCAAAACAGTTTCAAAAATCCTCCCGGCAGGAATTTTGTGGCCGACAATGTTCTTTGACGTTGATGCACATATCGCTCAATGCAACGGGTGACAAAGACGTGGAAATCAGCAAGAGGCATGAAATTGAACAAAAGTTCATTCTAGAAGTGGAAGAATTGGACTGCTGGGGCATTGATTTCATGAGTCCTTTCCCAACCTTCAATAGAAACAGATATATACTAGTCGTTGTAGACTACGTATCTAAATGGGTCAATGCAATAACATCCCCAACCAATGGTGGCTCTGTCTTCGTAGAACTTTTCAAGAGCATCATTTTTCCAAGATTTGGAGTACCTAGAATAGTAATAAGCGATGGTGGAACTTATTTCATCAATAAAATTTTTGATGGTCAAAAAGAATGGTGGTCACCATCGATTCGCCACACCCTACCATCCACAAACAAGTGGACAAGTAGAAGTATCGAATAAGCAAATCAAAGAAATCTTGGAGAAAACCGTGGGAATCTCTAGAAAACATTGGTCTCCAAAACTCGATAATGCTCTGTGGGCCTACAGAATTGCATTCAAAACACCTTTAGGAACAACACTTTTCCACTTACTCTACGGGAAATCATGCCATCTGCCAGTTGAACTAGAGCAAAAAGCATCTTGAGATGCCGAAAAGAGACTCATTCAGCTTAATGAACTGGATGAAATCTGACGAAAATTTGAAATTATACAAAGAAAGGACGAAGGCCAATCATGATTGGAAAGTAATATCCCGACACTTTGAACCTGATGATCAGGTACTTCTCTATAATTATGGACTAACCTTTTTCCCAGAAAACTCGGATCTCGTTGGTCATGCCCTTTTACAATTACGAAAGTAAACCCATCCAGAGCCATCACTCCAATAAATGATAAAGGAGAAGAATTTACAGTAAATGACCAACGAATCAAGCATTATTGAGCCAAACGACCAAATAGCAGACCTTTGCGTCGAAATTCGCAAATCACAGAATAATCAATTCCGCCAGTCAAACTACACGACTAAAAATAAGCACTCAATTGGAGGGAACCCATTCTAAAAAAATTATTATTATTATCATTATTATTAATTACCAAAATTCAAATTAGGTTTTAAATATCATAATCTTTGTTCTACTAAAATTTCGGGATAGATTTATAAAAATCGCAAAAATTGATCGATGCAGCCATTTATGTATTGATCGACACGATGATATCGAGGGAAAACCTCATTTAAGTCGACACGCACCGCTTTCACCCACATACCTCATACCCTACCGAAATCTAAAACCTCGATTTCTCTCGTTTTTATGAGATCTTTTTGTTTCTTGCATTAATCAACTCGCTTTTCAATTCTCTATACGTTTTGTTCACTTACCTCACCAATCTACAAGGTATGATTTCGAAATTTTCAACTTTTAGTGTAGTATATGGTTAACATTTTAGGTGAGCACGAACACTTGATTAAGTACGATTTTGAGATAAACTGAGTTGTTGATACGTTACAAATAGGGTTTAGATACTATATCATGTGCCATTTATGCTTTTCGATTGCGGTTTGGGTTGAGTGATTTATGCAGGTTTCGTGATTCGATATCAATCGACACAAGAGGAGTTGTATCGATCAATTTTATACCGATCGGTTATGAAGATCACATATCGATCGATGCTTTCATTGATACATCGATCTATAAAAATCACTACGACTTTGAGTACTCACTTGTTACCTCAATTTCGTGTATTTGCAGATGCAAATAGAACCAAATGACGAGAGGAGGACTAAGCAAAAGTTTGACAGAGTAAGATCATCCAGGAGCAGACCCTCCACCTCCGCTCCACCAAGCAACGAGAGGCCTCCGTGGCCTCGCGATGACGAGACTTTGATCCCTACGTTGAGACATTCGAGGATCCTAAAGCAGCGGTAAAAAGCCGCAAGTGTACCAACCGCAGGCTCACAGACACATGGGACGATTATGATAGCATGTTCTACAATGCATGGTTGGACGTCTCCATCGAGCCCACTCGATTCATCGATCAGGACACTCTCCAGAAACTCGGTCTTAAGTCTGACATACTCGATATGATCAACCAGATGGGTTACGGCACCATGGCAATCCGTCCTTACGACCTCCAAATCCCACTCGTTCGCCAATTCATGGCCACTGCCCAACTCACATACACCAACCCACAACCGACAGTTACGGGTGATGGTACTCTTTCCTTCTTCGCCAGAGAAACTCGATACAACATCTCCAATCCTGAGCTATGAGAGTTATATGGATTCCAGGATCCATCCGCGGCCGGCACCGTTGTTCCTGACTTCCCCGGACTAGATGCGTTCTGGGAACTTATTGGTACAGGTCACTGGGACTCCGGCTCAGCCACTCAGACGGACATCCACCATCCCACCTTAAGCTACTTCATGCGGGCTCTTGCCAACACTCTGTTGTGGAAGATGGAGCCCAACAAGGTAAGGATACATGACCTCACACTCCTCTTTTGCGCATTGGATGGTTTGATTGACCTGAGAAGATTTGATGCAGAAAAAGAGGTATTTACACCTAACCTAGGAGCCATCTTTGTTGAGCATCTAGTGGGACTGAAGATGAAGCCCTTTAAGGGCCGTGGCAAGAAGAAGGAGACATTTGGGAGCTTTCTTACATTGATTTTCAGGCATCTTAACATTCGTATGGACGATGCTACTGCCAATACCTCTCACCTCTTTCTGGATAGAGAGCACCTGGTCAACGCGAGCTGGCTAACGAATGGACGTTACTGGAGTTTCAGGAGCGAGGGACGACCCCGTTTACTGCAGTTACCACATCAGGAGACCACAGATTTCGCTGAGGATGTCAACAAGCTCATGTTCCAGCCAGACGAGCACCTCATGTGCGATATCGGAGACCTACCGCGCCGCACTGCAGGACTCCTGCACATGGAGAGCCAGAGCCTCCATTCCCTGCCTTTCCACACATATCAGCTACTCCGATACAGGATCAGAGCGAGTTCCATCGCATAGTTGGGGATGCTCTCCGCGCCATCTGGGCTAGGATATCACGACCCTCTTGTTCAAACAAGAGGAGCATTCAGGCCAGAGCACTTGATGCCGCAGGACCTTCCCACCAGCACCATACCTCTTCCTCGGATGATGCCGATGCCACCGATGAGGACACTGATTAGTCCTCCCATATATATCCCTTATCTTCATAAACTATTTCATTTTATGTTTTTGGATTTGTAGGATTTTTTTTATTTTAGACCTCTATGTTTTTAGACTGTTTCACTGCTTCTCATTTGTGTTTTGATTGTCTAACAGAGCTAACACCACTGACAGACCCATCGATTTAGACACCTCCAACCCGTTGCAGTTTTTCTATCTCGTTGACGTCGATCGATATACTGATGACCGCATCGATCGACACCATAGACAGATAGGTATGAAACACTAACCTAACATTCCGATTCCTATTTTATTTCTTCACTCTCCAATCTTCGACTATGTTACAATGGGACAGTGTAATTTAAGTCTGAGGGGATGTTTACTGATATTTATTTTACTTTTTGAGCCTTATTAAATTGTTCTAAAAAAATTGTTTGAAATTCAAAAAGGGACTATGAACTTTCTGATTTTTACATGATATCTAACCACTCTTTTAGCACCATTCTAGATTTACTTGTCACAGACAAAGATGCTAAAGTGGATCAACCTGTCAATCATACACACCTTCTTAGATTGTTTGAAGGAACATAAACTAGCCTCCAACGTTAAACCTGACACAAATCACTTGTCTTGGGGCTTGAGATACACTGGACTGGATTCCTCCTTCAGGTCTGAAAGGTACAAGTCTGTAATCTTTTGGTTTCCTTCTCTCCTCTCTACAGCATCTAGAAAAGAAAAGATGAAATGATTTCCTGAGAGGCAGATGGGTAGGTACATTACCAATGATCTTATTATTCTAATTCAAAGGAATAATCACACTTCGATGAAAGTGAGGGAAATGTAAATTACCAAGGACCTCATTATTCGCCCACATCGTTGTTAAAAAAAACCAATAAAATGAAAACGATGAAATACATACGCACAAATCTCTGTTCATTGGCATTGAGTTATAAAAGATTCAGAGAAGAGAGATATAGGGAGAAAAGAAACCAGAATGAGACTACTTGTTTACTCAGATACCTGTTTGAGTAAGAGTCTATGTGTCCTTTGATCAATATTCCCAAGGTAAAGCCTACACATTTATTTTATGTTAAGAAATGAGTTTAGTTAAGGAGAATATTAGACATTATTTGCTTAGTTGTTGGATAGTTGAATTTGGTTGCTAAGCTAGGATATTGCATAATGTACTTTTATGATTAGGATTTCTTAGATGTGGATTGTAATATAATATAGGTTATGATTTCTATATTTTAAAATCTGTAAGTCCCTTCTGCTTTCAAACTTCTTTAAGAGAAACTACCAGTTTGTTTTGCTTGAGGACAAGCAAAAGAGTAAATTTGGGGGAGTTGATATACCATGGATTTGAATCTCTTTTAGCCATGGTATATAAGTGTTTTAAGACGATCATTATGTTATAGAGTATTTTTCGAGTATTTACAGGCTCAGGTGCTTGTATGGAGAAAATGATGATTTTGTA
Organism: Diplotaxis tenuifolia; assembly: GCA_014822095.1. Classification (NCBI taxonomy): domain Eukaryota; kingdom Viridiplantae; phylum Streptophyta; class Magnoliopsida; order Brassicales; family Brassicaceae; genus Diplotaxis; species Diplotaxis tenuifolia. The sequence continues at coordinate 9,919 of JABAYD010037023.1, forward strand.
CGTTTTGGAGACTTTGAGGAAACTTCACCAAAGACGGAGAATCGACCGATGCTTGTAAAGACATGTCGATCGGAACACGGTAATAAATAAAGATCGACACTCAAGTATTGCCGTTGATCGACACAAGAGCCATCCGACACTTAATGGCGAATTAAAAGATTTCAAGTTTTACAAAAGTCTCATTAATTACAATATTAGTCTTTGGCTGCCTGTTAGGCTATATAATTAGGGTTTTGTACTACTTTAGAGGTAGACTTCCCTAGAGAACTTCTAAGACCTAATTTGGAGAAGAGAAATTTGACTACCATTGAAGAAGAGCTTAGGATTTTGGAGAGATAGATCTGAGACTACAAAACAGAGAAGATCTTGAACTCCCTAGCGATTGATAAACGAATGTTGAAATCCAAGATCTAGACAAAGGAAACCTACTTGGTTTCACCTAATCGTTTGAGTACATGAACAATTAAAACCCTAAAGTCCAACTATAATCACATATCTTTCATACCTGAAATAATACCTAAGTCTAGCTACCTTCCCAACTGAAAACAACCTCAAAACTAATCTCTGAACAATTTACTTGTTCACCCTACTTATTTACTTCTTTTAAACCATTAAAACCCTTTAAGTCTAACCTTCATTTAATACTGAAATCTATTGAGTAATCCTAGAGTCTCTGTGGATTCGATCCTTAAGTACTACGACTGAACCTCTGATTTGAGAGAGTAAAGTCACTCATTTGGGTAATTTGATTGATATCACTT
>JABAYD010037085.1:0-12234 GCA_014822095.1 Diplotaxis tenuifolia
TAACCCTAGTACTCAACATTGGTAAGCCTTGAAAATGATATTCAAGTATTTGAAAGGAACAATTAATTGTGGTTTATCATATGTCGGATTTTCATCGGTATTAGAAGGATATTTGAATGCAAGTTGGATTACTAACATAGAGTATTATTCTTCTAAGTGGTTTGGTGTTTTTGCTTGGGGGAGGTGCCATTTCATGGGCTTCCAAGAAGCAAAACGAGATTCCATTGTGGTTGAAACCAGTATCACCAATTTCTATTCATCACGATAGTCAAGCTACCTTGGCTAAGGCCTATAGCCAAGTGTAAAATAGTAAGTCTAGACACCTAGGCGCTAGACATAGCGTAGTACGTGAGCTGATCACTCACGGGGTAAGAACAATAAAGTTTGTTCTGTCTCAACAAAAATTAACTGATCATTTGACGAAACGATTAGCTAAATACTTAGTGATTAAGTCTGCTAAAGTGATAGGTTTAAAGTCCATTTGAAATTTTTAATGGTGATAAACTCAGACAAGGGGTATTCAAGTGGATCCTATATGGCAAAGGTGTGTTGGTTAGGTTTGGGTTGTAACCCTGAAAAGTTGTAAATTATATACTTGGATAATGCTTGAATCGCCGTGTTTTTCTTAAAAAGTATTCCGACCATATTCTAAGCCTTGGGTTACACGAAATACCCCTTGTCTCCTAAAGGGATGGGTTTAAATTATTTATCAACTTTTAACTAATGGTATTTTAATAAGCATAAACACATTATTATCATTTTAAAAAAATTACAATGTACGGAGTATTAAATAAGGTATTGAAAATATGAAAAAAAAATTCTTTTCGAAACAATGTTCTTTCTAAAACGTGAACTTTTTTTTAAATGAAGGGAGTAAGTCGTACTTCATAGTTTTCGCTAGTGTTTTATGGAAAAATATTTTCTTCTTTCGAAAGATGATTATGTAGGAACAAAAACCATTTTTAATATTTTTCATAATATATTGCATATGATGATGCCGTGCTTATACTAAAGTATTTATAAATAAAATTGGATTTGTTCTTATGTTAGGTTTGAAAACATTTAGAAAACAATGTGAAAGTATAAGGAAAGTAAATATGTTAGATTAAAGGGAAATTTACTCAATATCATATATTTTAGGACAATTAACAAGAACCATACAATTTTTTTATTATTGTCATTTTTAATACTAAGCGTGCTCTTTTATTACAATGTGGGAAAAAATGTATTTACAAGAATGCTAATACTTTTAAACATGGTGCGACGTAGAAATTTGCTTATGTGTTTAAATTAACTCAGCCGTAAAGCACTACAAACTTCGTTACGGCTGAGTTATTATTACGTTGCAGCCGAGTTAAACAATGCCGCTGACTTGAAAGAAAATGATTGGCTTAAGAATATAGGTCAGCTGTTAGTGATGGCTGATTTACAAAAATCAGAATTATTTATAAGATAACGGCTGACTTACGTATACAAGTTATGGCCGACTTATACATTGGCGGGTGTTATTTTTTGAAAATTCAACTGAGTTATAGCTAAGACACAGTTTAATTATGTTTCGCCGGCTGAGTTATAAACATGGCATGGCTGGGTTATTAGATTTATGGAAAACATGTGAGGTTGTTACAGCTGAGTTATATTTAATCAGCCGTTATTGGATGAATTAACTGTAAACTCAGCTTAATTACATACAGTTCACTTATTAGCGAAATATTAATTACCAGAATAGCATGCATTTGACGGCTGATTTATTTGACAATACGTCTGAAATATTATTTTCTATACTAATTAGCAAAAACTTAATTATTAAAATAGTATTCACGTTTTGGCTGACTTACGTTGTACATGAAGGCTGATCTATCGAGGCTGAGTTATGTATACGTTTGGTTGCTGATAATCGATTTTCCATGTCATCCACCATGTCATCAAATTGGATTTTTCATGTCATTACTAACGTTATAACAGTAAAATAAGGGTTTGTACTCTTTTATCTATATTCTTCATCTTCTTTACTTATCTTCTTCATCTTTCTCTGAGATCTTATGGATCTGGTATATATTTCTTCTGGTAACTAGATTAAAAAAAATATGTATTCAGTACAAACAGTAGAAGGTGCAGAGTTCCGTATATAGATGAGAAAACAGCACATGGTGAACTCGCAAAGTATGTACTCGATGATTACATAATGAATGAATTGAGGCATCAAATTCAGCTGAGCTACATGTTCTCGAATAAAGATTTGATAATAATGACTCACGACATCCCACCAGTTTCAATTAACAATACTCGACAATTCAAAGTTTTTCTAAGCCTAAGGAAAGTTGAACAGCTACGTCTTTGCGTGGAGATTATGGAGAACAAGGATGGCGAAATGAATTGGAATGACAGACCAAGAGAGAAGAGTAAAATATTATTCAGTTTTGGTTCAGAAGTAGAAGTCTCAGAAGTTGAATCAAGATATGAAGATTACAGTGGGGGTTACAATGGTTTCAGTTTGTAGGAGAAAGGCGAGAATGATGAGAATGACTGGTCTACTAAGGTAGATGGAGAAAAACACAATCTAGGCGGAGATGATGAAGTAGGCAAAGAAAACTAAGAATATAATGAATTTGGACCAATTTGATTTGTCCGACGACCCGAATGGTTCGTCATCTGAAGATGATAACATCAGCTCATACGGTGAGTCTCCAACATAGGACGAAGATTCACTGAAGCTACCTCCTGAGAGAGATCTCATAACTTGATGATGAGTAGATCTAAGAATCTGGAGGTTTTATGGTTGGAGATATCGTCGCTAAACCTTGTGGTAGGGCAACAATACGAGAGTAAAGACAATTTTGAGAGACGACTGGAAATTCTTACGGTGAGGGGTTGATTTAATTTTGACGTAGACGCATCCACTCTAGTATTACTCATTTTTAAGTGTTGGATTGATGGATGTCTCTGGACAGTTCGTTCTTCTACACAAGGGCATTCCTGGGCAATTATGTTCGTATTTACAATCCAGATCATGCATGTTCTGTAACTGAACATTCTAATCGATCTTGACAAGCAATACCGTATATTTTAGGAGAGTTCTAACAGGAAATTTCTCGGCGATATTGGTCTGTCTGTTCGACCTTCGGGCGTTGAAATAGGAATCAATAACAAGTTTGGTGTAAAGGTAATTATTTTGTTGGGGCTGAGTTGTGGTTAAATGATATGACTGAGTAGTATAAAAGATAATGTTGCGGCTGACTTATTTATGTATTGCGGCTGACTTATTTGTGTTGTTTTTCATGTGGACAAATAGATTATTGGAAATCACATAGGACGTTGAAATTTTCAAGGGAAATCGATGAGAGGACTCCTGAGAGTGTTTTGAAAACATGCCGTCTTGCTTATGTAAGATAAAAAGGAAAATCCTGGTATAGTTACGCTTCTTCAAATCGATGAGTTTAAAAGATTCATGTATGTGTTTCTTATGCTTGGTGCGAGCGTAAATGAGTTTTCTTTCACGCGCAAAGTTGTGCTTGTCGATGGTACATTTCTAAATGGTAAATACAAGGGGACGTTTCTCACAACACTAGCTCAGGATGGTAACTTTTTGATTTTTCTAATAGCCCTTGATGTGATTGGCCCTGAAAATGATGATTTGTGGGACTGGTTTTTTACGCTACTAAAATTTTTGATTCATAACGACGAGTGTTTTGCGATAATCTTGGATTGGAATAACTTGATAAGAAAAGCAATTGGAAATGGGTATTCAGTTTCTTCTCAGGGAATTTACACCTAACATTTACATAAGAACATTATTGGACGGTACAAAGGAAAAGATGTATTTAATCTGGTAAAAGAAAGCGGTAAGATATTTTAGGATGATTGACTTTACTATGATTTTCGAGGAGATTGAAGCGATTAATCATGAACTCCATGGATACCTCCAAAGAGATGATGTCTGACTTTGGGAACGTGTTCATTTCCTGGGTGAATTGTACAACTTGATGACTACGAACATAACGGAATCAATGAACATAGCATTGTCAAATACTAGAAGTCTTAATATTGTTCGACTATTATAATTGATACCGATTATGATGACCAGATGAACTGATGAACGGAGATATGATGCTCGATCAAAGCCAACCACGCTCACGCGTGGTGTAGAGAAACTGCTACATGTAAGTCAACAGTAACAATATTAAGCCAGTCCTAATAGTTCATAAGTCAGCCTTTATTACATATTTTTAATAGGGTCATGTTACTGCCGCTAGTGTTGTCGGTACAAAAGATTGATAATCATCACACTGAATTTACATATGAATCTTCTAGCGAGTCTTTGCATGTTGTTAATTTGGTAGAGAGAAAGTGCACGTACCAGTATTTCGAACGCGGGAAATTACCATGTGTGCACGCTATCATAGTAGCCGAGTACAAGAAGGCTTATCGTACATCCATGTGAAGTCCTTACTATAACAACGCTTATTTGGTGAACGCATACACTGAACTGGTTATGCTGGTTGACTTAGCGCAACAAATTCTAGAAATCGTGGCTAAGCAACCATGTTTGCCCCCGTTTTTCGTCAATAACTAAGAAGACTTAAGAAAATAGGATGAAATCTGCTTTAGAAATTTCAGTTGAAAACAAGCGTCTTAGGAAAGAACACACATGTTCCCGTTGAAGACAGAATTGGCATAATACCAAAACTTGTCCGATGTAGGAGTGTTGGTTTAACTATGAGGGAGCTATGAATATTTTATGGCTGAGTTATGGATTTTCGTGTTTTTGTATTACTGTTGTGTTATGGATTTTAATGTTTTTTTGTGACGCCTGAGTTTGATTAAAATGTTTTTGTATTACTACTGAGTTTTGGTTAAAATATTTTTGTATTACAGCTGAATTATAGATCTTAATGTTTTTGTATTACGGCTGAGTTTTGGTTAAAATGTTTTGTACAACGGTTGAGTTATTGTTTTAATGTTTATGTATACAGCTGAGTTTTGGTTAAATTCCGGCTCAAAATACGAAAAGTCGCGATAATTAAAACAAAATGTCACGATAATGAATATGGTGTTTTCTCGAACAATACAACTTTTCAACTCTCTATTTTTTACAAAATTACTGTTTGTCTCTAAATGAGTTTCACCTCTGTGAGAGAAAATAGAATGATTCCTGATTCTTGAAGTGTCTGAAGAATTCAGGCGTTACTTATTTAACGTGTGGCTGATAACTCCTTCACAGATCTCTATAGTCTGAGAGCATCGTGCAAGTGATGAAGGCATAAACAAATCGGTGTTGGGTATACTATTTTTGCTATGTGTTATCCTTTCACTAGGGAATCAATATGTCTCCTGAGTTGTTGAAAACTTGCTACTCTGAGAGAAATCAAAGCACACTTTATATGAAAGGTGTACAGTTTTTCTTCTCATTTAACCTTCACGACGGAGTTTTTGCTCTCATGAAGAGTGCAGCGGATGCATGATATGAGTGTGCCATGTATATATACGAAATGATTCAGAAAATCTTTTGGGATCATGTGGAGTATTTTGATTGTTTTATAAGGGAATTAGTTGGCACATTAAGATCAGTAGATGTGACAACATGTCTAACCGTTGTTTATGTATCAAAGAGGGGGTGTTCTTTAATGAGTTTGAACCGATGAGAGTGATTAGGGACACAAGGGAGTGGTGAAGATGTATTATGTCGGAATCATGAATCTTTTTCTAAGGTTTATGGATGTTTAATGTTTTTGTATTATGGTTGAGTTATAAATTGTTATGGCTGAGTTATAGATGTTTATTTTTTTTTGTATTACGGCTGAGTTATAATTATGGCTGAGTTATGGATGTTTAGTCTTTTTATATTTTGGCTTAGTTATAAATAGTTATAGCTGAGTTATAGATGTTTGATATTTGTGTATTACGGCTGAGTTATAAAACGTTATGGTTGAGTTCTGGATGTTTAATGTTGTTGTATTACTGTTGGGTAAAAAAACTTTATGACTAAGTTATATAAACATTACCGGTTGAGTTATAAAATAGTAAGGCTGAGTTATTAAACATTAAGACTGAGTTATAAACATTATAGATAGCGTATTGTCCTACCAGACCACACGATTTTGCGTTCAGCTAGCTTAGCAATTATTCCAATAGGAAACTGCTTCATGTGTTCGCACACATTCAGTCTTATTTCTTATTTAATGTGATGAAATTCTCCCTTGTTGTGATTAATCTCTATATTTTTTAGATTATAAGCTCCTTACGCGTAAAGTGTTGGAGGGTTATCTCGTGCTTGATCTTCAGAAATATCCATCTAATCATAAAACACATATACAAATCACCCAAAATAGAAAACAAACTCAGTCACAACTGCATTAATAACTCAGCCGCAATATATAATAACTTAGCCACAACATAATAGATAACTCATCCGCAATAGAAAAATAACTCAGCCACAACAAAATATATAACCCAGCTGCAAAAGAAACATAACTCAGCCACAACATGATATATAACTCCGCCGCAGTATCAATCAAACAAAGGCACAACGTGAATCAAACTCAGCCACAACATAAAATCAACTCAGTCACAACATAAATCAAACTCAGCCACAACATATCGAAGAAGATGATTTAATAGATACGATTGCGGCGAAGAGGATTTCATAGAAAAGTTTGGAGAAGACGATTTTGGGAAGATGAAATCGGAGAAGACAGTTAGTTTGAAATGATATCGGAGAAGAGAGTTTTTTCTAGACGAAGAAAGAAAATTTTTGTTCGACACGATACTGGAGTTGTATTTCAAGGGACAGTTGATTATCTTCTCTTTTGATCACATAAATCAGTGACGTGGATACACTAATTAGTGATGTATATTCGTTAATTAAACATAATCATAATTTAAAAAATTAACCAAAGGTCTTAATTGTCATTTACTAGGGTTTTTTAAACATTCTAATAATTTTTAAAAGATATATATTATTCTATATCACAAATTTTCTATAACATTCTAGTAATTTTATCTAGATTATATTAGCTTTGAGTCGTTGATGTAGTGATGGCCTAGGGCCATGAGAGACATTTGGGGTTGTGTGACTAGGCATAGGCATTCGGTGTACCGTTCGGTTTGGGTTTTATTGGATTTCCGATTTTTGGTTCGAGCTTAGAATCCCCATTCGGTTTTATGTATTTTCTCTACGGTTTCGGTTCGGAACACATCAATTTCGGGTCGGTTCAGTTGAGCTAAACAAAATCCATGAAAATCCATTGATCCGTTTCATGTTTGGTTTTCTTATAACCAAAGTAATCAAAGTGCACCAATTAAAACTGAAAATAACTCAAATAACTTAAAATCCAAAAAAAAATCAAAGGCATAATCAAAGTAGGCAAAAAAATTTAACACACCAAACATAAGAAAAAAAAATCAAAATCATAAGAAAATACTAAACCAAAACGAAAAAAAAAATCAAAGTGTTCAAATTCCAAACATAAAACACAATTTTGGATCTCCATTCTCTTACTCCAAGTCTGTTACATCTCCATTCTCTGCAAAATAAAAATTCAAAGGAAATTAAAAGGATGTAGGAGACTCTTACTAACAGTGATCGAATGTAATTCCTAAGAGTGGTGGTTATAGTTACATCTTTCGAGTTTGTCATTCTCCTCAAGATCGACAAGAATTTGTGCATTTGAAGGCAGTCTCCATCTTTAGGTCTTGTCCATAGCCTGTTCTTAACACATTAAAACCTCAACCATATAATGAGTTAGACAACTCTTCTGAGATTCTAGCATCATGCCACTAGTACTAAAAGCACTCCTGAAGCAACTAATGATATTTACATAGCTAAAACATCCCAAGCATTCTCTGATAACAGTGGAGACCTGGATGTATTCGTCTTCCACCATGATAGAACATTATAGTCCACTCCAAGCATCAGAACCGAGTTTTCACACTCCCTCCCTGAGGTAAGTTTCTAACTCATCCTTTTTCTCTCTAATCCCAATCTCGTTCAGCTTAGGTGTTTACTTAACATCATTCCGCTTGTAGCCAACACAATCATCAACTATCTCCATTCTTTTAATAGACTGCTCTCTACAAGACTGGGATGTGTTGGTGGGCTGAGATGATTGGTCCTATGGATCATAACCACTTTCATATCTTGCATTGTATTCCTTGAGCAAGCTTCTCAAAACTCTTTTCAACGACTCTAACATCGCCTTATACTCGATAGTTTCATATCCATACAAATATATAAAGCACAACTTCACAAGCTCCAACTTCTTCGACGGATTAAATATAGTGGCAACTATTAGCATCTTGTTCAAATTCTTGAGACCATCCCAATAATTGTCGAATTTTTAAAACTTTGATGTTGCCTTGGATTTCAACTCAGGATCAAAGCTGTTGGTGAGTGGCATCAGATTTGTTGCAACGGTAACTATCTCGCCATAACACTTGTGCGCGTTATGAGAAGTTGAAGCTGATGCCACTCACCAACAGCTTTGATTATGAGTTGAAGTCCAAGGCAACATCAATATCAATGTTTTAAAATTTCGACAATTATTAGGATGGTCTCAAGAATTTGAACAAGATGCTAATAGTTGCCACTATATTTGATATGTCGAAGAAGTTGGAGCTCGTGAAGTTGTACTTTATAAATTTGTACAACTTGTCTTATGCCTCCATCTTCTCAAATGCAACCTTGAACTTCTGAGATGTTGTCAACATCAAATATGTTGAGTTCCACATTTTCTTGACATCCCAAGGTAAGATTCCCCTACTTATCCTATCCGAGACAACGTTAAGCTCAAAAGATTTCAACCTATTTGTATGTGATCTAACATACGAGATATCATTCCTGAAAGCAGCCACATTCTGGTCTATTTGTACCATTATATCCTTCATATTCAGGTTTATTATATGGGAACTACATCTCACATGCAAGAACTCACCATCTAATACTAGACACTGATCATAAACTAATGAAAAAGCACTTTGAAACTTCCTTAATGACAAACTATTGGAAGTTGCATTGTCAATAATTACACATAAAACTCTCTCAATTCCCCACTCAACCAAGCAATCTAATAAATCAGATGCTATAGTCTGCCTTTGTGATCGGATATGTGTTGGAATCCTATGATCAGCTTCTTCAGACGCCACAAAGGATCAATGTAATGAACCTTTATGACCATGTAACTAGCACCTACAAAGCATAAATCATAAAAATGTGAGTAAATTCAACTTGTAATAGACACATGTTGTTTGTTATTAAATGTAGAAACTTGTAAATCAAGTATGTTTTCTAATGTATAATATATGTAGTGACGGACACACGTTGTTTGTTATGAGAACCATCTCTTCAGAGCCTCTTTCTTCTCCACATATGTCTTCACGATGTCTTTAGTTAAAGTCCTTGTTGAATGGGGAATAAATCCTAGAATTGACTACAAACATAGAAAATATAAACATGAAATTATATGAAACTAAGAATAGCCAACAGTTAGTAAATATGAATAAAACTTAAGAACAACAAACCTTTTTAAAGAAATGTTTCCATGCCACACTATCGACAAAACTTAAAGGCAATTGTCCTAACACAATCATCTCTTTTGTGGCCTGTCTGAAAACAGCTTTAGTAAGTTTACCTGACTTGAGCTTCCCATCCTTAGAGAAATTTTCTTGTTTATCTTTTCAGATTGCTAACCACACTTGATGGTTTTTTCAAACCTCAAGATGCTTCTTCAAGTTCAAGGTCCCTGATGTGGTGAGACATGAGAAGGTATTCTGACAGTAGTTGCATAAACACATGTCTCTGTCCTCCTAAGTTCTTTTGTAATGTTGCCACACTTCAGATCATATTGGGAGGATCCGCTTCATTTTCGGTTTCTGAGAACTAGCTCCACCAGATTCTTTCCTTTTCTCTCTGTTACTATCCGGAGTTTGAAACTCTTCATCATCTTCTATGTTTCGGGTTTCACAATCCAGAGATGATGTCTAGTCCATATGCTTCAAGGGAAAAAAATATATCAGTCCACAAGTCAAAATTAGGAATCGAAACCATGATCAAAACAAATTGTAACAGATACTGAAATCTAAACAAGTAATAAATACTGAAACCGTAACAAATATTGAAAACTAAACAAATTTTGAAATCAAAACAAGTTAAGTGAGAACTAAGATAAGAGATGATATCAATTTCAACCAAGGCGAATTCGGACCAAGGAGAATTAAAAAAAGAAGAAGAAGAACCTGCGATTGATTACTTGAAAGCACAGGTGTTGTGTTTGCAAATAGAGAGAGTCGACATGACTTACAGAGGCCGAATTGTACATCGCAGTGATTACAAAGGGGGGGGGGAATCGAGGGATTTATTTTGGGAACTAGGGTTCTTCTTCACGTTTAGACATAGATACGAGGAAAAGGCGATGTATAAATTAGGAGACGACATATGTATATGTGTCGTCATTAAACTCTCGGTTATGTCCGGGTTTTGATTCCGATAAATGTTTGTAACCGACCCTACCAGACTCCAAATTTTCGGGATTTTAAACCCCAATTGGTTTTTGCCTTAAGTCCATGATTAGCCCAAAACCTATAATTTGGCTCAGTTAGAGGTTCGGTTTTCGGGTTAGGTTAATTAAGCACATGCCTACGTGTGACTTTGTGTGGGATCTTTGGGATTGACTTGGTCGTAGACTATGAGGGACTTTTGAGGTGGAGTTGGTCGTAGATACGAGGGATCTTTGGGATCAACTTGGTCACAGGCCATGAGGAACTTTTGAGCTTGAGTTAGACTCACATATATAATAGCCGGATGCTTTACAGTCTCATATTTATTTAAGAGTTGAAATTTAACGTTTACTTGTTAGAATGTTGATTTGTTTTTTATTTTGATTTTTCAGTTAATTTTTTTAAAAAATGGAGTCAGCGTGTTCCTAAATAACTTGCTAATACGAGTTATATTCGACATGTTAGCCATTTGAAAATATTAATATTTACTGTAGTATTCTCAAAAAAAATATTTACTGTAGTAAAAGAACAAAAATAAGTTAATGGTTTTAATATATAAATGATATGTAAAACATACAAAAGTCAAGTGATATTTTGGTCTATATGTTTTATTTTGGAAAATAAAAATATTCATATTATGACAGTTTTATAAAAATATACAAACACAATCAATACATGCATATAGTGAATTAAAATGAAAACAAAAATAAAAATATAATCAAATCTTTACAAGAATTTTAATTTTGAAAAATTTAATTTAAAAGAAAAATATTAAGATAACCAAACTTTCTTTTTTGTTGTAATTATAAGTATTTTCATAAAAAATCCAAATATAAAAATTCATAGTATTTAAAAATAATTGGTATCTCTTTTTTTAATAAATATTAAATTTAATTCATCAAAAAAAAATTACTAACAAGTGTATTCATTTATAGAAACTACTCCTTTACAACTTCTTAATCCACTCTGGAATCAAAAAGAAAGAATCTACACTCATGTTTCAAACCAATATTGGAAAGCTCCCATATCCTTCCCACCTTCCAATTTTAACAAACTAAGCTTGTTTCTGATCCTTTATCAGTAATCTTCTCTGATACTGCCATTGGCAATGGATGCTCACTATGCTTGATCTTATTTCATTCTTTCCAAAGCGCATAAAATACAGTATGGAAAATGTATCTGATACAAAGTAGTCTCTTCTTACCCATGGTTCCATCTGTGATCAGTAGCTCAATGTCTGACCAGAGATTTGTATAAGAACTTCGCAGAATCTCTTTCGTGAGATGTTCCCAAAGTTGAGAAGAGTAGGCACACTCAAAAAATAGATGGATCCTAGATTATGTGGCATTCTTACAAAGAACATAAGTTGTATCAGCTCCGTGACTCCACCAAGAGACTTGTCCATAGTAGAAAGCCTATCCAACATTGCTAGCCAAGTCATAGATGCAAACTTAGGTGTAGTATGAGAGAACCAAATACCTCGAGCCCAAGAATAATGAGCATTGGTTTCCCTTAATAAGATCAATGTTTCATGGGTCAAAAACTTGGGTTTGAACCCCCGATTTCCTTCTCCATATACTCATCCAAAAGTGTCCCAAGAATTGGTATCTCAAATGGTGATATACTCATCCAAAAGTGTCTCATATTATCTCTTTGAGATAATTTTGAAAGTATCTTAACAGTTGAGATATTCCTTCTTTTATATACTACTAGATTCTTTTCCCGCGCTACGCGCGGATAATA
>JABAYD010037102.1:0-16850 GCA_014822095.1 Diplotaxis tenuifolia
GCTACAGCTTCGTCTTGTCTCTACATCAACAAATTCCAGTGTAAATTTAAGTGTATTAACATAGAATGTTTCTTAAAATTTGTGTATAGATCTCATATTATTGTAATATATAAACTAATATATATATATATATATATATATATATATATATATATATTAATAGTTTCTGTTTTTTCTTTTTATAAGGTGAGAGGATTCACTCCAGTGTTAAGAACATGAAATCAAGTTCGTATTGCGACTATACAAGCAATTTTAGTCAAATCTTGAACCAAGTTCGTAATGCAACTACATAAGCAGTCTTTTCAATTCCCGTCACATCTTAAGTGGTCATACCCATCCAGTGTTCTCTATTGGTATGTTAAGATAGTTTTTTTTGTAAGAATATGCCGAATTTAGGAACTTGATTTTTTGGTACGATATTATAAGTTGTTTATCTACTCATGTGCATTGTTTCCACATTTTGTTCAAACTTACATGAAGCTTTGGTTGGTGTTGGAAATATTGAAGCATATGAAGATGAATTTCTGTATCTTTATGTTTTGGTCCAAATTATGTTATTAAATATAGTTCTTTTAAATAAATATCGAATTAGTATTTCTCTACTGTCTTTAAAATTCCACCTGCTTAGATTTTACCGTACTAAAGATAAAAACGATCTCAACTGATAACAGCTTCATAGAAAAAAGTGTGTTGCATATGGAAAAGAAACTCAAATGTTACAAGCTAGGATAGGTTATAAGTTTTATGTCATCAACTGATTAGAATGTAGAACTGTGTTTTTAAATTTGTTAACATACCTTAATACCTTATCTTCAAAACCAGATAATTCAACTTTGGAAAATGTTTGTTACATTAATTCAATTTTAATTATTCAATATTAAATAGTGATGAATCATATTGATATTTATGATCTACTAATTCAATACAATTTAGCTTACCTTTTCGAAACAATTATATTTTACACAAATAAAATTGATTCAATATAACAAAATATCATTATTTATTTTCACCCTGCGCTTTAAGCGCATGTCTCTACCTAGTTGTATATGATACGCAGATTAATTTCATCGTCATTGTAAGTATATTGGGGAGAGAATACACATTTATTTTGGGAAATTTAAAACTGTTGCATGACAAATAAGGCTCGGAATAAAAATAGCATAACTTGTTGTCATAACCTATTATGCATAATCTATTATATTGCGAGTTAAAGATTCTTGCATGATAAAAGAAGAGATGATATACATTTATACGATTACAATTTGTATACCAATGTAAAACGGTGTAGGCGCCTATGGATTCTTTGAGCATTGTTGTATATTGATTTCATTGTCACTTGTTATATATTATTGGAGAGAGAAACACATATTATGTATAACCTATTATATTCTGAATTAAAAAAAAACTTTGCATGATAAATAAGCTCAATATAGAAGTATTATACTTGTTGTCATAACCTATTATGCATATAGTATATTTGCTGTCACAATAGAAATATTATATTGTGAATTTAAAATTCTTGTATGATAAATAAGCTTAGTATACAAATAGTATACTTGCTCTCACAATATACTTGCATTATATATATACTATGAATTTAAAATTCTTGCATGATAAGTAGGCTCAATACATAAACAGTATACTTGCTGTCAACAATATACTATGTTGCTGGCGAGTTTTCTCACAATCTATTTTGCTTTCTAAATCATTTTTTTCTTAAAACATTTTACAAAAATTGATCAAATATTTAAAAGTTTTTGCCAGTTACCGAATCCCCACAGAGTATGATGACCCAACAGCAATTTGCTCAAATCATGAAACATGACACGCGCGATTTTTGGCATGTTCTATTAATCAACCGTTGACTAAACCTTAAGGTTTTAAATAACAGCCGTCGACTTGCCTTCCGCTAGATTCATTCTTTCAGTTCTTGAACTTTAACTTGAAGAAGCTCCGGTGTTCTAGTTCTTGAGCTGACACCAGATTCGTTCCCTCTCTCTTTCTGTTATTCGTCTTGATTCTTTTATTCAGCTCGAGTCTATAGTTTAGAGCTAATCTGATTTGTATCTTTTCTTTTAAGACAAGCATGATATGTGAAAACAGAACAAGAAAAGGAAAAACAATGCCTTCAAAAACCAAGCTCAAGAAACCTAGGCTTTGCACTTTCTTCTTCTTCTTCACCGTCCCGTTTGCCATCCTGGCTCTCTTCCTCCTCCGCACCTCCTCTTGCTCCTCCTCCCCCACTGCCGTTTCCTCCTTTTACACAAGTCACCCACCTTGGTCTGGCGACCTCCAAACCGCCCAGTTCCCCTGGAACCGTCTTGCTTTCTCCTTAACCAACTCTCCTCCTAAATCCCTAAAACTCGCTGTTTTCTCCCGGAAATGGCCCACCGGACCAAATCCGGGCGGCATGGAACGCCATGCCTTCACTCTCTACACTGCTTTAGCCAGCCGTGGACACCGTGTCCATGTTTTCACCTCTCCCTTAGACCCTTCCTCTGAAACCACCAGAAACCCCAAAGTTTCCGACCACATCATAAACCTTAAAATCCATTCCCACGGGGATGCGGAGCACGGAAAATGGCGGTACAACAAAGCCTGGGAGCTTTACCAAGAAGAGAACCAGAAACAACCTTTTGACGTGGTCCACTCCGAAAGCGTAGCCTTACCGTACTGGAAGGCCCGGGAGGTTCCAAACCTAGCCGTGACATGGCACGGCATTGCACTAGAGAGCTTGCACTCAAGCATTTATCAAGATCTAATCCGAAAACCAGGAGAACCAAGATTACAAAGCTTCAACGCTAGCTTATACAGTGCCGTGCTTCCCAAGATACTCGAAGAAATCAAATTCTTCCACGACTATGCTCATCATATAGCGATCAGCGATAGCTGCGGGGAAATGCTAAGAGACGTTTACCAAATCCCGGAGAAAAGAGTCCATGTGATCCTCAACGGAGTCGATGAAAACGGGTTCGCATCAGACAAGAAGCTACGTTCTCTGTTTAGGTCAAAACTAGGGTTACAAGAAAACACATCGACCATTGTTTTAGGAACCGCAGGGAGATTAGTGAAAGACAAAGGACATCCGTTGCTCTTCGAGGCTTTCTCGAAACTAATCGAAACGCATTCTAATGTTCACCTCGTGGTAGCTGGATCAGGACCATGGGAGAAACGTTACAAGAAACTTGGCGATAAAGTTACCGTTTTAGGCTCCCTAACTTCAAATGAACTCAAGGGCTTTTACAATGGGATTGACTTATTCGTGAACCCGACGCTTAGACCACAAGGGCTTGATTTGACATTGATGGAAGCGATGCTGAGTGGTACACCGGTGATGGCGTCAAGGTATCCGAGCATAAAGAGGAGTGTTGTGGTGAATGATGAGTTTGGGTTTATGTTTGCACCAAATGTGGAGGTTTTGACGGCGGTTTTGGAGGTTGCGGTGGCAGAAGGAGCGGAGAGGTTGGCGGAGAGAGGGAGGAAGTGTAAAGAGTATGCGACGGAGATGTTTACTGCTAGTAAGATGGCTTTGGCTTATGAGAGGCTGTTTCTTTGTATTAAGGAACAGAGGTTTTGTATATACCCCTAAAGTAGTAACTACTGTAATGGGAAAGTGATTCTTTGGAAATATAAAAATCTATAACAGTCCATTAATAGCTTAGATCCTACATATAATGATACACACAAGCCACTGGTGACTGAGACAAGTTTCTATGAATCATCTATGCTTGAAATTATCCGAGCTTGTTCAAACCGTTGATAAGCTTTTCTAGTTCTAATAAACAGGACAAGACTCGAACCTAGTCCAAGTACCGACAAGCATCCCCACCACACAAACGTCAAGTAATAGCAACCTCGTCCCATACACACTACTGAGTCTGTCATGGATTTGATCCCGGTCGAACCATGCGAATCATAGACCAATGCAGCCAAGAAACCATAGACCAATGATCCTATTGGTATGTTTGTGATCAAGATATTATGGTTAACTCCAACACTGTTCGGTCCAAAAAGCTCTGATGTTATAGAAACCGCTGCTGCAAATATGAATCCTGAGCTTAGACCCATCAGAGCTGTTCCCACTTGTAACGCTGACGCGGTTCCTGATGATGCGAGTAAGAAAAGCGCGATTGGTGTTGGTAATAAAGCTATTGCTAACCACCCGGTTCTTGCGAAATAAACCTTCCTGCACAAGTTAAACCAGATCAAAATCCGCAAAACCAAACCATAAAATCTATAAATTAATAAATTTCATCCGTTCCTAGTTAGAATGCACTTACGCTCGGATATAGTCCGGAGTGGCAGAGAGTAATCTTCCAAAGAAGGAGAAAGATGAATAAAGTGTGACAAGAGTTGTGGTGTTCGAGCTTTGTCCTAAAGACTGAGCAATCTGTCCGAGGTTGTTGCTGTACACAAGACCAATGGTTCCACCGCAGAAGTAAGCAATATAGTAGAACCAGAAATCAGCTCTGCTTAAGAGCTGCCACAAAGAATGTTCAATTCCCAATAGCTCAAGCTGACCTCTAGTGATAAGCAACTCACCAGTATCACCTTCCTCCGCAGCTATAGTCTTAACCGGGTTTGGCACAACATCATCGGTCATCAACTGGTAACTTTCTCTATTGGCTTCATGTGCAAGCATCCCTTTATGCAACTCAAGCTCATCAGGATCAACAAGAATGAAACCCGAACCTTCAAGGCGGAAACTGGTGTGGATCGTGCGATGATACCAGTTCCGAGCGATGACTAAACCGGGGATACATAAAGGGAGGATCAAGAGAATGATTGCTCCAGCAAAGAGGAGACGAGCAGAGGTTATATCAGAAGAGTTTGACTCAAAGAGAAGGAGGTAAACGCCGTTTAAAGCGGCGAGAATGTTGAGCACTAGAAACATGAGAGAGTCGCGGCGAACTCCATCTGGTGGAAGAGGCTCGAAAGGCGGTTGGCGAAGGATCGGGATGATGGCAGTGAAAGAGATAACAAGTGGTATAAGAGCGTTTAAGAGAAGGTATAGCTCTGGAGAGGTTGGATTGATTGCGTTGTAAGCAAGGGTGTATAAGGCAGCGCTTACACCGTTGAAGCTTACTGTGAGAGAAAGAGCAAGTGATCTGTTTGCAGGGAAGTTACTGATGCAGAGGACAAAGCAGACTGTGTTGAACCAACAGATGCTTAGACCGGCAAGTAAGCAGCAGAGAAACACCTGCACGAAGCTTTGCCAAAGTTAATCAAAAGTTTCTTCAGAGAAAACAATTCAGATAAAATTGTTTTACTCATATTGCAAATCAAAAAATAATAGCAGATCTTTGAAGCAGCCACCAAGCACAAGGCCAAGCCGAAAATGCCAAAAAGAAGACTTGTTGGACCAACCAACCTTATGGAAGTTATAAATAAATAAATGCATTTACCAAGAAATAGAAAAGACAAATCAACAACAACAAAAAATGTGAATTGTGAATTGCGACATATTGACCCCGAAAAAAGAAGATTTACGACAAAACTGTATGTATAAATATATGAATAACTCTAAAAGATGTACAATTAACATTAAAAGTGAGAAAACTGACTACACTTTCCAAACAAACAAAAAAAAGAGTTTTGATCAGAGAAAACTATGTCTTGTATTTTAGAAATGTATCTTTCAGCAGTTTGATAAAATTTATTATATCATTTTGAAAGAACCAATAATTTTACAAGATGATTTCTATAAACTTGACAAATGGCTTGTATTTTATGCTAATAACAATTCGACCAAACACACTTGTCTTGTTTTTGTTTTTTTGTTTTTGTGGGTCAACTAAACACACTTGTCTATTTCACTATGTAATCGATTAATTACAATGATAACAGTGAGTGAATTAATCTCGATACCTGTTTTTACAAAAAAAAATGATTGATTTGCTTTTTCAAATAAAAAAATGATTGATTTTGCACGAAAAGATTAAATGTTTAATTTCTAAACAGTGAAGATAGTTTGTAGATGATTACATTCTCAGAATTTGTATTTTCAAGAATTTGTCATGAACATAATATCTCCTATATTAATTATTAATTGATTAATAATTAATTATCATAAAGTAGTGGTTCAGATAATATCATAAACTAATACTTTTCTCTAAATTATCTTATTTATTAAAAGAGGATGACATCTAACTTTTACCTCTATATCTTCTTGGAATATCACTTTGTTTTGCCACTGGACCTTTCTTTTTTTTTTTAAATACAGATCTAATTATATAAAATAAACTACCTATGCACGCTTAAATGTGACTACATTTTGTAACCACTACTTTGATTCCACAATAATAGGAGATCCACTTCTTTTTTTTTTTTTAATACTGTCGACAACTTTTTCTTTTGACATATATACAATCCCAATAACTGTCGACAATTTTAATATTAGAGAGTCATTTTTTTGCAGTTAGTTCACATAGTAACAAATATTGCTAAATAATCATATTATTCATTACTCGCCAAAAAATATTATTCAGTATTCATGTTTGATGCAACCATATAATGAGTAGCAATATAAACAGATTCACTTAACTGAATATTACCATAAATTATAAAAAACTAATAAACTAAATTTTTTATATTTTAAAACTTTAATATCTTATCACAAAAATTAAAATATGTAAATATAATATTGATAATACATGAAATAGGGCTTTATATTTTTCCTAAGCATTAATATTGATAATATTTATAAATAAAAATTTACTTCATTATGAAAACTAAAATAAACAAAATCAAAAGGCCTCAATATTATATTCTTGGAATACGTTATATTTAAAATATTTCATTTGCAAAATTGTAGCTTATAAATTTATATCAGTTTACCCATATTTAAATTAAATAGGTGGTAATATATCTACACTTTTAATATTGACATTTAACCTGTTAAGAATTAAAAAAATTAAAAACATCAATTTTTTTTCATTTTGCCTACCATCAATCTAATTAAAGTTTCTGATAAAGTTCTAAGACCATAATGAACCCTGGTTTCTTAGAGTTGTGTTTTAGCTTTCCTAAAATACCTTTTTTAATTTTTAACTAACAAAACATAAAAAAAAATGTATTTTAAATATGAGCTATAAGAGATGTATCTTAACCGAAAAGTGTTTAAAAAAACTTCACCCCAACATACATGTGTTAATCATTACCTATATTATTTGAAGATAGAAATTTGTGATCGTATCATATTTAAAAAAGAAAAAAACAAAAAATACCCGCCCTTTAAAGTAACGTATATTATAAAGTGATGTAAGAAAATGTATAGTATTATGAAGTAGAGTTTCTTAGTAAAAGAAAATTTTTTCGTTCTTTCAAATGAATGAAAAACAGTTTGGTCGGTAAAAGCAGAGTGAAGTTACCTACCATAATATACGGCAAAGAGATGAAGTTAGTTATGACCAGCCACTGGACTCCATAACCGACGAACCCCATAAAAGCCGCCGCGAAAAGCACCGTCCAAAGTGGAAAATACATCAACGCAAGCCCCGACGACCACCCGAAAACTTTCCCGAGGTCGGATGCGACGGCGAGGTAGTTCAACTGCACCTGCGAAATCCCCAGAACCGATTTCAGTTCCGAAGAGTAAGCCGAGAAATCGAAGTTCGTGCCGGTAAAAGCCTGAATCCAAATCGTCGCCACCAGAATCATCCATTTTCGCGACTGTCCCGCCATAAGATCTCCGCCGGCGTAGGGTGCTGAAGATCGAAGCTTTGAGGTTTTGGTTTTATTTTATTTGTTTTGCTTTTTTTGTATGGTAGAGAGTAGGGGAGAGAACTTGGGGTAGGTTGTGTGAGTGTCAACTTTTCTCCTTTGGTGTATGTGTTTATATTACCAATAAAACAATTATGTTGGTGGCCAAATAAATTAAAACCATATTATATTAGGAAATAACTCTCATATTACGTGTCAATTTTTTAATTACTTACTTATAAATGTACCTGTTTTATAAAAAGATTAGTAAGATTCTATGGTTGATTTTGGAAGTTTCAAAGGCAAAATGTTTTGAAGTGTGTCTTTTGGAGGTGACTACAGTCTAGATATGGCAGTAAGATATATGATATGGACTATGGTATACAAAATATTGTAATATTTGGACATAAATTTGGTAGTTTGATAACACAGAATGATTTGATATATTAGCTTATTCTACTAAAAAAATATTAAAATATAAATTTTGTTCATTTTAAGAAAATATGATGTGACATATATGGTATAATATTAAACTATTCTGGTTATCGACCAAAAACTATTCTAATTATTATTTCATATTTGATGTGGCATATATAATATATCAAGAATACAAAACTAAAGATTAAACTAAGATTAATCAAAAATTTCTTGTATAGTATATTTTTCATAAAAATATATATTGTTTTTATCTTCCTTAAATATCTCTATTTAATACTTTCTCATTTCACTAGTTGTCATCATGAGTTTGTATACAAAATTACATAAATATTTAATTTTTGTATATTTGTTAGATAAAAATATAATCATTTATACAGCTAATCACATTTTAACTAATAAAAAAATATAATATTATATAAAATTAATAAATTTTGTATTAAAATTATAAAATAATTAATATTTTACGTAATAATACGGAAAAAGAAAATGGTTGATCTATCTTATGTTAAAAACTTAAATTTTTGTGTTTGTAGCAAAAATGTATTGCTAGACTCGTATTAATACATATATTACAATATTTGTATATAAATAAGTTTTATGAGAGTGATAATGACATTCTTTTGGCTTTTAGACGACAAATGATGAATAGCTTTCCTAAAAAGTTCAATTTTTTTTTTAATTCATTTTACTTGGTTGCAAGGTTTGTGTTACCATTCATTATGTTTCTCTTACAAAAGTCTAGAATTTTAATTTCTGTGTTAATTATGTTTAAATATATATATATATATATATATATATATATATATATGTAAACTATCTTATATTTTTAAAGAACTCTTTTTTTTTTCGATCAACGGGATAATGCATTAAGACTTGTAAAAACAAAGTTTATGGCCTAGGGCCCAAAAAGAAAGACAAACATGATTTTGCTAGTAGATCCGCTGGCCCATTAGAGGCCCTAGGAATAAAGGAGAAAGAAACAGAAGCAAAGGGTGAAGACGGAGAAGATGCGATCGAGTCGATGTCCGATAGGATCCCGTAGAGATCCGTCGGTCTTCTTCCCGAAGAGATTGCTCTAACGAGCACTTGCGAGTCTGTGCGAAGACAGATATCAGTGAAGTGGAGGAAGGATGCATGAAGGAGGGCTTCTCTTATGGCAAGGGCTTCCGCCATACAGGCGGAGGAGACATTGGTCTGGGTTGTTGAGCCTCGGTAAATCTCCTGAGCGGTACCATCCGTGAAGATCCAGCCTAAGCTCACCGATTTGTAAGTCTGACTCCACGCCGCGTCTGTATTGATGAAGATGGTGGAGGCCGAGGTGGTGATTTGTGGGTGACGACGAATGGGCCGTGCTGATTGAATCAATCGGTTAGATTGGGCGTGTTCCCATTCCCTCTGAGCGGTAATGGCTTTCACCATTGAGTCTTGCGCCGTGATGGTTCTATTCTCAAAGATCCTTTTATTTCGAGCTGTCCATAAAGCCCAGCAAAACCAAGCAAATGCGTTTTCGGTGATTCCCACTGGTGGTAGGTTCACCCATGTTCCTGATTCCTGTGCAAGGTCACCGAAAGTAGAGGCCTCCGTGATGAGAATAGGTGTTTGCCATGGGCCTAAGAGCCACACTTCTTTTGCATAGTCACAGTGAAGGAAGAGGTGATCTACAGTTTCGGTAGCTCCACAGAAAGAACACGAAGTGTTATTGAGGAGACCTCTGCTCTGAAGGTTGGCACCGATGGGGAGAGCATTCGAAGCTATCTTCCAAAGAAAGTACTTGAGTTTTGTGAGGATGTCCTGAGCCCATATGTGTTTCCTCCAGCTCCAAGTGTCTAACGGGTCTAAGGAGTCTAACGGTGCGTCTGAATGTTGTCTTTGTTGTTGTTTAGCTGAGAAGTAACCTGATTTAACAGAATATGATCCGTTCTTATCCAGGGGCCAAATGTATGAATCAGGAGCTCCCAGGATGCTGGGACGAAGAGCCAAGATTATGGAGGAGAGCTCCGGGAGCAAGTTGTTGACACGGGCGACGTTCCATTCCTTCCTCTCTCTAGAGAGTAAGTCAACTACCATAAGGTCTTGATCTTGTATAAACACTGGACCAATGGGTTTGAGGTTTGTTGCAGGGTCTATCCAAGAATCCGTCCAGATATTAGTGGACTCTCCATCCCCTATAGCCTTCCCTAAGTGGCATAGAAGCAGATCACGTCCCGCCAAGACTCCTCTCCATCCATGTGAAATTGCAGAGGCTGGCCGTGTCTTTAAGAATGAAGATTTGTGGCAGTATTTGCCAAGGAGGACTCTAGCTAGTAAGCAGTCAGGATGAGTCAAGATCCTCCAGCTTATCTTGGCTAGTAAAGCATGGTTGAAGGCTTGGATGTCACGGAAGCCCAATCCTCCGAGGTTCTTAGGTAAAGTGAGCTTATCCCATCAGACCCAACAGATTTTCCTTTCACCCTCTTTTGAATCCCACCAGAGTCTTGTGAGAACAGACTGAATGTGTTTGCATAAGCTAACTGGTAGTTCAAAGCAGGTCATGGCAAAGGAGGGTACAGCTGAGAGTACTGACTGCAGCATCGTTGCTTTTCCGGCTGTTGAGAGAAACTGAGTTGTCCACGAGACAGCCTTCTGTTTCATCCTGTCTACAATAGAGGAAAAGATATCCTTTTTCTTTCTACCGAAGTGTTCTGGGAGGCCCAGGTATTTCCCCACCCCCCCCTCCTTTTCAATTCCTAGTTGCTCTTTAACACGGGCTCTGATATAGGCGGGGTTTTTGTAGAGAAGGAAATTGAAGATTTCTGTGCGTTAATCATCTGACCCGAGGCTAGTTCGTAGCTGTGAAGGATATTTATAAGAGAGGTACAGCTGTGTGAGTCTGGCTTAGTAAATATCATAGTATCATCAGCGAAAAGTAGATGATTAATTTTAGGGCAGTGTCTTGCTACCCTTAAGCCTGGCAGGGATCCTTCGAGTTGAGCTCTTGTACAAAGTCCAGAGAGGACTTCTGCACAAAGTATGAAGATATAGGGGGAGAGGAGATCCCCTTGTCTGATACCTCTTTGAGGGATCACCTTCCCCACCACCTCGTTGTTAAAGAGGAAGGAGTAAGAGACGGTAGAGATGCACTGCATCATCCACATGATCCAGGTATCGCAGAATCCCATTCTTTCTAATACTGTCCTGATGAAAGACCACTCAATTTGATCGTATGCCTTGCTAATATCTGTTTTCACAGCCATGGAGCAATTTTTGACCGCGCCAGAGTTCTTCAAGTAGTGCAGAACTTCGTGCGTAATAAGGACGTTGACAGAAATAAATCTTCCAGGTATGAAGGCTGATTGTGTCTCTGAAATGATGTCCTCAAGAACGGGTCTTAGTCTTAGAGATAGGATCTTGGATATGACTTTGTAGTAGACGTTGCAAAGTGCAATTGGTCTATAGTTTGAAACCAGTTTAGGACTTAGGACCTTTGGGATGAGCCTGATGTGTGTGAAGTTGATAGAATAGGGTAATACTCCTGTAATGAAAAAACCCTGAATCTCTTTGGTTATGGCAGGACCCACCACCTCCCAATTGGATTGGAAGAAGCTTGCAGAGAAGCCATTCGGACCTGGAGCTTTATCCGGATGGATAGCAAACATTGCTTCTTTAATCTCTGACGGTGAAGGTAGCATCGTTAGTCTCTCATTTGTAGCTTGTGAAATGCATGGACTAAGGGCTTTGTGGACCACCTCTGTAGCAGGAGGATTGACCGATGTGAAAATCTGTTGGAAGTACTGAGCAATAACTTCAATGATTTGGTTTTCTTCATAAACCGGGTTGCCTCAGGATGATTCAATCACCGTAATCTTGTTGCGTGCCCGTCTTCCTTTGGTGGAGGCGTGGAAGAAGCTAGTGTTTCTGTCTCCCAGAGTCAGCCAGAGTTGACGGGACCTCTGTTTCCAGTACTACTCTTCGTCTCTGTAAGCTTTCAAGAGGTTTTGGTTGATCAACGAGATAACATTTGTTTCTGTAGAGCTTGCAGACATTGTTGTATCAAGAGCTTCTTTTAGTTCATTGATCTTTTTCTGGCTGTTAATGTAAAACTCTTTACTCCAGGCCACAATTGCTTTCCGACAATTGCTGATTCTGTTTGTTACTGGCAGGTGAGTAGAAGAGTTCCAGGTAGCTTCAATGATCCCTTTTACCACCTCATTATTCCGGAGCCTGCGGTCATATCTGAATATACCTGACGTTTTCTTTTTCTTTGAGTCAAAGGTGGACAGGATTGGTCTGTGGTCTGATCCTTCGAAGGGGAGGTAGTGAGATCGACCATTTGGAAAGAGATCAGACCATATGAGCTGTTAACAAGAGACCTATCAAGTCGACAGTGCACCAAATGGGAGTGTCTTTGTCCCCTCCAGGAGAGAAAGTCTCCGGTATGCTTTAGATCAAAAATATCACAAGATGAGAGAAAGGATCGGAAGGCACTGAAGGAGCTCTCAGGTCTTTCAATACCTCCTGCTTTCTCTGAATTGTCCGTGATTTCGTTGAAATCCCCGGTGAGGAACCAGGGGGTGTTTCTAGAAGTGGATATATCAGAAAGGAGATCCCAAACCTCCTGTCTCTTGGCTATATCAGGTGCTCCATAAACAAACGTGCCAGCAAAAGAGGTACCTTTGAAAGTGATTTCAGTATCAATGAAGTTGTTGTTTGTCGCTAGGATATTAATTTCCAAATCATTTTTCCAAAACAGGGCCAGACCACCCGAAGCAAGTGTTGAAGGAGTGATCAGAAAGTGCTTTTCAAAGTTCAAGGATGCTAGTTCCGAGAGCACCATTTCGTCCTGGTTCTTAGTTTCTGAGAGGAAGATGATATCCGGAGAAGATTTCTTGTTGAGGTCTTTGAGCCTTTGGACTGTTATGGGATTCCCCAAACCACAACAGTTCCAGCTCAAGACTACTAAGGAAGACGAGGAGGGAGGATGTGAAAATCCCCCTGAGATCTCCCCGTCGCAGTACCTTGAGGTGGTGGTGGAGCTTGACCAACCCCCTGTGGAGCAGTAGATGTGGAGTCATTAGCATTGTTGATCTGGAGGATTGGTGACGCGTAGGGAAAGCCTCGTCTGGAGGTAGTTTGGCTTCTTCCTTGAGCGTGAGCTGAGAGCTTTTTACTTGCGCTAGCACCATGGAAGGTCTGATGTCTAATAGTATATCTTCTGTTTCTGTTTCTTCCAGATTTTGCACTGCTTCTTCTCACTGAGAGGGAGGGAGAAGCTCTAGGAGGGGCCGGTGGTGGAGTTACCAGAGCCGAACGCGATAAGGCCCTCTCATTCTCTCTCTCAAGATTACTCTGCGCAGTAGCTATAATTTGTGTAGATGTTGCTTCCATAAGGTCTGGATCTTCATTAATCACCCGTTGAACTCTTGCAGCGCTTTCTATAGGATTAGGACAGTTGGTGTATCTGAAGGTGACATCTAGCAAGTCCTTCATGACCTTCCCTCTTGTAGGCACTGGTTGGGGTTGCGGAAAATCACATAGTGCAAGGTTCCTCTCCAGTGGGGGTATTGTTGTATCAGCAGGGGTGGGTGCCATATCTATCACTGGAGTTGAGGTAGGCATCTTCTCCCTCCACACTTGTTGAGGATGTTCTCGCCGAGAGTGATGACCCGGAGGTGAGCGATAACTATGGTTCACCTTCTGCTGGGAAGAGTAGGGCTCAGAGTGCTTTAAGTTATCCTCTGCAGGTCTTGGGGTGATCTTATTAGCAATGGGCCTGCCGCGTGGAGGTGGGAGAGGGAGTCTCTCCCCAAACGGTCTACCATGCCTATCCAAACGCGAGCTAAAGTCAGTTGTTGTATGTCTTTCTCCCGCTACTCTATCCGTATCTAGAAGAACTCTGGAGGGAGCCTCAGTATGTGTTCTTGTAGATGGACGAGTCTCTCGGCAGTTGTTTGTTGAGAAGCCCGCTGATTGGGCTCTAGGGGGGGGGACTTGAGGACAGTTTCTGGCCACATGAGAAAGGCTGCAGCAAACTGTACAGTGGTACTCTAGGTCCTCGTATTCCAGAGTGATAGGGAGTTCCTCGCAGGTAGAGAAGTCAATAATGGACTCCATTGTAGTGGTTTCAGCGCATCCACCAAGACGTGGATTCTTGCAGAAGTTTCCGAGATCTTGTAGTCAAGAAGGGCTCCAAGCTCATGAGCAATAGTGTAAATCATCTTCTCGTGCCAAAAGTGGAGAGGGATGCCTTGTAGTCGAATCCAGAAAGGGATCTGTGATGGGAAGAGTGGAGAGATGACTGGCTCCCATCTCTGAATAACAAGCATCCAGTGGTTGTAGTGGTAAGGTCGACCTGCTAGGACCGAAAGCAAATCTTCTTCAAGCTCAAATCTGAATTGAAAGCAGTTTCCCCCAAGATCTGAGCCTCTAGAGCCACCTTTGAGGCTCCATTTCCTTGGAAGTGCCGAGATGAGGGCTCCAATGGGTTGTTCTCGTGGGTTCAGAACTCTGCCTATGAGTGTTAGTTGGTTCTCCATGATGAGGGCCGAGGTATCGAACTCTGGAGCTCTAATGTGCTTACGAGGTTTGTTTTCCTGGAGTCCCTTTGTTAAGGCGATGGACTTTCCTTTTTCCTCAGAGGTAAAGCGTCGTTGGGACATCGTAATGTGAGAGAGCAAGCCAAGCGCAGCTGGTTAGGGCTAAGAGGAGAGAAAGGTCTCTGAACTTTCTTGAGACGTATGGGTTGATTTAGGTCAGTAGTGAAGTAAGCAGGCGGGAGGAGCGGTCACAGAGGAGTCACACGTCGATCCTGTGAGCTCCGGTGAATCAGATTTTGCCCTCAGCAGGCAAAACCGCCGTGGAGTGTGCTTCAAGGACCACTGGTTACAGAGACTAAAGACGAAAGAGGGAAAAGATTTAAATAAAATCAAGAAGGCCAGAAAAAGGATAGTGGCAGAGATACCAAAGGAGGAAAGTCAAACTTGGAGGAGACTCAAGACATGTTGGTTAAAGACTCTTCTCGAAACAAGTGCCTTTTTAAAGAATTCTTAAATAAAAAATTAATATGCATTTGTGACCGATATGCTTAATGCACTCTATTTTCAATTTTGACAAAAAAGAGAAGAAACTCAATTTCTAACTCCATCAGAGAATGGATATCTACTTGCTTTATAGAAACACAAGTTTTAAATGAAGCATATTTTCCTCTAGCACTACATACTTTTGGTTCATGTGCCAAAAATTGATTATCCATTTGCATTCCTGAAAAATATTGTTTAGTTTGGCCTGCAATCTCTATTTTTATACTTTTTTCAAAATTCCAATTTGATAATACCACGTTCACCTATGGTAAAGTATCAATTCTGAATTCTATGGTAAAGTATCAATTCTGAATTCTGTTTTTGTGATAGTATATTTCTTATATGAAAAGAATCTCTCTAGTTATTATAGATAATTTCGATTTAGTAAATAAACCAAGAAATATATACTTGCTATGCAGGTACTATTTCAACAGAAATCACAAAAGGAATGATATTATAAATGTTTTCATAGTGGCTTTTATCTTTGCCCGAACAATACAAATTATCAATGTGAAGGAAACCATGAAAGATATATTCTAAAAAGGTTACTAAGATAAGATATCTATACCTGTAATTTTATTTTTGTTGATACTCTTTTAGGTAGAGTTAGATTTATGCTCTTTCCGCATCTTTGAAATCTGCATCAGTAAATCATTATCTATAAATTGTGGGATATAATTTCTGTAAGCATGCAAAATACTACAAAATAAAACAGAGATTTTTTTAAGAGTAACATAAGAGAGAAAAACTTTGATATATCCATTTCGCCTTCTCTTCTCGGATTTTCGTTTTCGAAAAGAAGCATATATAACTTTCTAAAAAAAAGAGAAGCATATAGCCTTGCGTTTTTTAAGAAAACCTTGCACATGAGTGAGTGAGGCTTGATGGGCTATGGTAGAAATAGATAAAATAGTGAAGACCCAAAAAGATTAAGCAAAAACAAAATTAAAAAAAAAATTGATATGAATAACAACCCATCTCAGAGATCAAGACGAAGCCTTGCAGAGAAAAATGTATGTTGTAGCAATATTCAGTTATTATGTATCTTGTACATATATAAATTATAGAAATATCTTATATATTAAAACAAAAGTCATGATTTCAATTCATGTGTGATTTTTTAAAAATTTGGACCATCCCTACAAAATTATGTATCATTTATAGCATATTTATATCATTATTAAATCACCTCATATATTATGAGTATAATAACGATTTTCCTATAAGATAGAAACTTAAAAAGGAAGAGATCAATATGTACTTTTAAAAATTATGGCTCGTGCATTTTAATTATCTGAAAACACATATATACAAAACATATAATTTCAATGCATATGAGAGCTCTAAACAAACATATGTAAAATAGTATTGTTATATAAAAAAAGTTAACAAAATTTATAAATTTTATAGGCATAATATTATAAGTCAGGTAAACATTATTATAACGTATAACATCAAATTATATTATATTATTAAGTTAATTTATTAAAAGAGAAGTCATGAGTCTTTTAGTGTGTGATATTTTAAAATAAACCATCTAATAGAATTTATCACATTACATTATTCAACTATTAATACTTTATTGAGTTTACAAACATTTTGATTGGACTAACAATAATTAGATGACCCATTAGATGTATAGTATAATAAGATACA
>JABAYD010037111.1:0-15659 GCA_014822095.1 Diplotaxis tenuifolia
CTTACCAAAATTAAAGGTCACGAACTCTTTGAGAATGAAGCTTTCCTGAGATTCTTCTTTCTAATTTTGAACTAAGAACAACAAAACAAACTCAAATCTATTATATGAAGAACAACAAATCGAAATCCCCAAATTTTAGTTAGAAAACCCTAAGAAGAGGAATCATACCGAAATGGCGTAGTTGGAGACTCGAATCTTCTCAGTGCTTCGTCGGAGATGGTATCAGTCTTCTTCGTCGGAGATGATGGAACAAGATTGGAGCCGATGGAAGAGAATCATAGCCGTCGTCTGAGATCGGATAGAGAGAGAGAGATCAGAGAGAGAGAGATCGGAGAGAGAGAGATCGGAGAGAGAGATCGGAGAGAGAGATCGGAGAGAGAGAGTCGACGACGGTGGTAGATCGCCGGCGACGTGAGAGAGATCGGAGAGAAAGTCGTGAGGGAGAGTTTTTTTTCCTATCTTTTTTTTTCTTTTTTTGTTTAATTTTAAACAAGGATAGTAATGTCATTTGACTTATTAATGAAACCTACATTTGTGACTTTCACTTTGAAGGTCTAGTTTTGGGACAAAAAAACTTTAAAGGTGTTATTTTGGACAATTTCCCATATAGTAATGTGTAGATTTCAATTACTACAGAGTTTAGATTTTTTATTAATATGTAGATTTCGATTTCTAAACATATTTTGATTATTTTTATTTACGTAGAAGACGTTTTCTAAACATTTTAGATTTAATAAAAAAGTAAATTTGATATTTTCACCAATTCTACTTTCTTTACAACAAAATATGAAAGTATAATTTAAACATTTTTTGAAATGGAAAAATATTTCGGTAAGTTGATATAGATATTTTATCACTAGTTACTATTTTAGAAAAAAACATTGTTTATAAAACTGTTTATTTGAATTATTTTCAAAAATATATAAGGATATTAAGTCAAAAATGGTGCAAAATAAAAATTAGTCTAATGAGACATAGTTACCATTTTTTGGTCTAAAAAAACAATTTTTCCTTTTTTAAAATCACTTTTATTACTCTTTACGAACATCTCCGACTAGACTATTTATTTTAAAGCAGAGATCCACAAAAAATAAAGGGATAAAGAGTTGGTTCTCCAATGGTACTCTTTAAAACATTTATTTACATATTACATTTTAGTCCTTAATATTATTAATAATTAATTATAATCACTAAACTTTTATAAGAAGAAAAGAACATACATTTAAATAGACAATAAATAAATATACTCTCTGAAACAAATAATAAATAAGAGAAATTTTTTTCATAGTTGGCTTACACCATTCAATAAATTTTATGTCTAAACAACCATTAAATTGTATATTTATGTAACATTTTTATGAAATAATATGTTTATGTTATATTTTTTATTAAAATTTTGAGCATAGTAATTCTAAATTTTTTAATGTGTGAAATTAACTTTATAAAATCAAATATTACAATAGTTATATACTAATATAATAAAAATAAAACAAAAAGAATGTTATGTACATAATCAATAAACTTATATAAATAGAAAGACTAAAGTGAAAAGTGAAAAATGTATAAAAGGTCTCAACATTGACTTTTTATATTTGAAAATCTACTATTCACCCCTTTAAAAAATAAAGGGATAAAAAGTGGTTGAAATGCAAAACTTTTTAAAAAAAATAAAGGGATAAAAGGTGGTTCGAGATGCTCTACTTAATGATATTTATAATTATTTACATGTACCCTTCTAATTTCTATTTTTTATTAAATGAAATTAAGAATGATACTCTTTTTGTTTCAATATGTTCTATGTTATTGATTTTTGTTTTCAAAATGATCTATTTTTTACAATTTTAAAATATCAATTAATTGTGAATTGTAGATTTGAAAATGTTTATTAAAATTCTATTGGTTAAAATTTTATAGAAAAAAGTTAATTACAAAAAATAATCTATTGGTAATGAAAATGTCTTAATTTTTTTAATATGTGTAAAAATGGTAAAATATTGAACATTTTGAAAAGAGAGTGAGTATTTAAAATTATTTTCTCTCTTTCTTCGTAGGGCATCTCAACTCAAGACCTTATTTTAAAGGGGTTAAAACTTCAAAATAAATATTTGAGGGTTGATTGATCCAACCATAAATCCTTTAAAAAATCCTTAAATTTTTTGTTCATTTGTATTATAGTCCTTGACAATAATAAAAGTTACTAATAATGATAAAACATCACAAATTCATATAAAACATACATTTAATATATTATTTAATCCACAATATTAAAATATTATATACTAAATATATAAATTACATATATAATAAAACATCACACAAACACACAAATTTTAGAAAATTACATATAAAATACTAAATTATATAAGCATTATTTCCATATTGCTCCCATATGTCAATGCATTCCCAAGAGATAAATGAGCCTCCTTATTTTTAATTTGTAAATTACAAGCTAGAAACTGTTGAAATCGAGTATGTTCATTTACTGCTATTTCAACATTTACCTCAGATGCTGGTCTTGCATCTCTAATTGGTGTGTTGATGTCACGTTCATCCTCGATTATCATGTTATGCATTATGATATCGCCGTCATTATATAATGCATGTTTTCTTTCGTCCAGTAACGCGCATATCCTACTATGCAAACTTAGATTGTAAAACTTCAAAGCCACGTTCGACATCTTTTCAACATGATTCCTGTCTTGCTGCAAACAAAAAAAAAATTCTTCGGACCTTGGGGATCTCTTATAGTTTGAACAATAGTTGACCATTTTGGATAAATACCATCAGCTAAATAATACCATATTATACTCATTTCCCTGAATAATGTAATGTAATAAAAAGAAGTGTTTCTAAAGAGGTTTCTATAAACCACTGAGAATAGTATTCTCAAACCTAAAGAGCTTTTAATTAAGCACTATGAATGATATTCACAAACCCTAAGAGCTTTTAATTAAGCACCGTGAAGAGTATTCACAAACCCTAGTTTCCGGTTATTATTAGAATTATCGGATCTAGTTCTATCCTTATAAGCTTCCGCTACATCAGTGGAGGCGTACCTTGAGCAAGCTTTGAAAATAAATTTGATGACTTCAAAACGTTAATGTCGTTGTTGCTTCCTGGCATGCCAAAGTAGGCATGCCATATCCACAGTTTACAATCTGCAACTGCTTCAAGAATGATTGTGGGTGCTCTGGTGCGACCTGCGAATTGTCCGGCCCAAGCAGTTGGACAATTTTTCTAGTTCCAATGCATACAATCAAGACTACCCAACATTCCAGGAAAACCCCGTTGTTGGCGGATGTGGAGAAGCCTAGCAACATCCTCTGTTGTTGGTGATCTGAGATACCACTCCGAGAAAATTGCAACAATTGCTCGACAAAATCGCTTCATGCATTCGATTGCCGTTTACTCTCCTATTTTGATGTATTCTTCTGTAGCATCAGTAGGCATTCCATACACCAAGATCCTAATGGCATCTGTTATTTTTTGCAAGGTTGATAAACCTAATATTCCTAAACTATGACGCCGTTGAGTGAAATAGTTGTCATGTTGTTTAATAGCATCAACAATGCGAAGAAAAATCTTTTTCGACATACGAAATCGGTGATGGAACTCTCTTTCACCATGTACAGGATTGTTCGAGAAATAATCATTGAATAAATTTTGTTGGGCTTTTTTCTATGTCACGGTGTACAATCGCGTGGCCGGAATAGAGCCTCAAAATTTTACTTGATCATTTTCTTGAGTGATTTGGTGAAGACGACGACTGTTGAGAAACAAATTAAGAGCAATATTTTTTTCTGCATCCATTGCTTCAATGTCATCTTTTAAAAAATCATCAAACTCAGAAGAGTTTTGAGAAAAAGATGGACCTCCAATATTAAAATTCATTTTTTGTAAGGGAAAAAGATGTGAGTGCTTGGCTAACATATCTATACGTGTGTTCTTATAGATAAAATATTAATGTTAAATTAGATAAGGAAATTTATGAATTTCATCTACATCATTCATCACATTTCACTTGCTATACACCGTTAGAATGAAATCCTATCATCATCCTATTCAAGATATCCAGCATTTTAGATAAGGAAAAATCTGTGAATCTCATCTATGCCATTCATCACACCTCTTTTGTTATCCACCGTTAGATTAAAGCCTTATCATCAATGTATCCAAGATATCCAACATTGTAGATAAGGAAATCTGTGAAACATATTTGTGTCCATGTATTTGTATTCTTATCCATCTTTTCTTGTGTATAAATAATGGACTTCCCTTAAAGAAAAATTCACACTTCGAACAATTCTTTCTTTTCTTGAAAAAATATGGAAAAATAGAGGCTCGTCATTTAGTCACCAAGAAGATGAGCTGTTATGTCGAGTGTATTTAGAAATTTCACAAGACCCAATAGCTAGTAATAACCAAGCTATGAAAACATTATGGAGAAAGATAAAATATTTACAATGAAACAAAAATTGAGAGTTGGTAGAGCACAAGCAGTAGATCATTACAAGGTAGGATGAGTGTTATTCTCTATGTTGTTAGGAATTTGAAGAGTTGTGTGCACCAAGTGGAGCGTCCGAACAAGACATAGTAAGTTAATATTCAACAAGTGTTTTATTTTATATATATGATATTTGAATATTTACTAAACATAATTTTATGTAAAGAATAAATGCAGATGGACAGCAAAACACTTATTGATACAAGATCCAAAACTTAAAAAAAAAATTTAAATTTGATCACGTGTGGGGGGTCTTGATGAAGGACATTCCGAAGTTTACCGACAATGTCCACATGAATATTCCAGAAACTCCCACGGCTGGAAGCGATACGGCCGAATCTCCAACATCACAGTCTCCTGGATTGTCTTCATTTTCAATCAACTTGAGCAGTGAAGATGGTGGATCAAATTCATCACAATGCCCTACCGGTTCGAAGAAAGCAAAACTGAAAAGAAAAATGACTGAAAGTAATAATTCATCTGATGGCTTTATAATTTCATCAAACGAACAAATCCTTAATTTCTTAAAAGAAAGTGCATCAACTAGGAAGAAAAATTACGAGTTTCAGCAATTACGTCTCCACAATCAGGATAAAAAATAGCCTTAAAAGAACGAGAGCGAGATGATAAGATATTACTAACAAATTTAGATTCTCTCGATGATTATGCACATGAGTATATTCGATTGGAAAAAGCAAAAATCATGCAAAAAAAATAAAACTCAAGAACAACAACAACCTTCATTTGATCCAAATATTTATCAACCATATTTCGATTATCTTGGAGGTTCGGGTCCGGTTAATTGATGAACATTGGTATTCTGATACCACTTGTAAGATATGTAATATTTAAGTGTGTATGTAATTTGCTTTAATGTGTGCTTAGTTTGTTTAATGTATTTTGATTTGTGTGATTTTATGTAATGTATTTTTCTATTGTCTGAACTTAATTTGAATGTTATGTAATATTTATTATATATAACTTTATTTAGGTGTATTGAAGTTATTCTAGATTAAGTTTAGTATATGTATTTGTTAAAAATAATAATTATAAGGACCAAAAAGAAAAAACAAGATAGTTTTGAGGTTTTGATATTTTGATATTTAAAACCTCAAAATTTGAGATTTAAGGATGGATTGGAATGACAAAACCCTCAAAATTTGAGGATTTGAGGCTGGGTTGGAGATGCCCTTAGAGCATCTCCAAAAACAACCTATAGACCTCAAATAAAAGGTTTTATATACTCCACCAACGAGTTTATTAGAGAAGTGGGTCGCCGGGAAGTTTTTAATTTGGGCTTTGGGTCCTTCATAGTTTTTATTGGCACAATGGGTCGCGTCTATTTATGACCCTATACAACTCTTGCGTCAAATACGTCTCGCTCCCTCATATGGCTGCGTAATAACGACATTGCCACTCTCTCCTACACACGTGAGAGACACCAGCGTGTCCCCCGAGACAGACTTAACAGTTAATTCTCACCCGCAAACCACATTAATCAGTTTTCTTCGTCACTTGCTTTTCTCTCTCCATCAAATTATTCGTTTAACCTAAAAGTAGAGCAGCTTTCAGTTTCGACTCAGCTGTAGAGTTTAGTTTAGGTTACGATGGTATCACAATCCGTCGCCGGAGGATCTTATGGTCAAGGGGGAACCAGAGCTTGCAAATGACCCAGATCTGAGAACCCGATTCGGTACGCAAGTTCGTTTTCATGTTCTTACTTCACTATTTTACTTTGTAAATTCAATCCAACCGCCTTACTCTCTCCTCGCTTTGAAATCTGCATGTCATCACTGGAGGCCGGTGTTTTTCGGTCTCACATTACTTTGCGATCCCGTTTAACTCACCTTTATATTGGGTTCCCTTTTATAAAATTAGTACTTATTTCGTTTTGTAGTTTCCGATTCAGTCGACGATAAAACGGCCTCTTCAATGTTTTTCGACGACACCGGTGGAAGCCGTTAATGTCCACGAATCTACAAAGTTCCCTACAAGGTTGCTTGCTCCGGGCTTTTTACCCACGCATTTGTATCTAAACATTTACTCCAAAGCCAATGTCATTGGCTCTGTGGTGTCTGCTCTGCAAGGTTCTGAGGCTATGGACGTTTTGCTCCAATCTCAGTTTGGAAAACTATTTCTTTTACCCGTTGCTCGTTGCCATAACTCAACTAAGCTCATTGGTAACCTCCTTTGCCATCAGCTTAGTACAAAATGTACGGTACTCATCTTATTCGTTTCTCCCTAGATGAAGTTAAGGTTTTAACTGGTTTGAACTGCGGCCCATTCGATGGTGAAGACTCAGAAAGTGAGGGTGATGTAGGAAGTAGTATGTGGAAAAAACTCTTTGATACAACGGTAGGTGACATTACCGTCGCTCAGGTGCTTGAAATGCTAAAGAATCCATTCATTGCGGATTTGAAACGAATACCTTTGGCTCTGATAGCGTTAGTGGACAGTGTTTTGTGTTGTACTAATAAAACACTCAAACTCACCCCTAAGTATGTAAAAATGCTTAACGATGTGGAGTCTTTCATGGCTTATCCATGGGGTAGAACCTCATTTTTACACACCATATCTCGTTTCTTGCCTCCCCCGATCAGTGAGGACACACCTGACCCCGTGCACGCACTAAGGATCTTTTTATCCCAAAAGACAACTGCGTGCTATGGCTTCCCACTAGCTCTCCAGTTACTTGCTTTAGAAGCGTTTCTGATGGTTATGCAAACACCCTTGTTATCCTCAACACACACGACATTGTCGCTGTTGAAACATTGCCAGATGTACGTTCCTTCTGGCTCTATATTATTGTCAACACTTCTGTAACATTTATTAATTGCTCCAAGTTATTTTCCTTCGTAGCTTACTGTTAATTTCAGTCTCGCTCCCGAAGCTGAACGGTGCTTGTGGGTGGATGGAATGAGGACACGAAGGTTAGTTGTTTAGTCGACCGGGTCAGTTCTAGGCATACATTTACAACTGAAGATTTCAAAGGCAGAGACATGTCATTTGGTAAAGACAATGCAACTCCGGAAGCCAAACCTGAAGATGGGCCCATTCTCCAGCGCAATTTACGGCCACATAAACGTCCTGCTGTTGTTATCCAAGACCTAACGACGCCCGACCACGACGAACCCGACGCCTCAAGCATGTACCTCTCCAAACGAAGATTTGAAATCGTGGATTTTACAGCAGTTTGAAACCTTTGCGAATGGGATCAATGAGCGCCTAAACCAATTCGAGAAAAAAATATGCTCTCACTTCGGTGTGCCCTAAACTAACATCAACAACCAATGCAATCCGGAAGCTAAGAAAAAGACTGGTTCTCCAAAAGATATCGACCCCAAAAAACAGCGTCCACCCCGGAAGTTAAGAAAAACAAATTCATCGGTTCCTAACCCTGGACAGGAAATCCATTCGTTTCCACTTCGATATGCAGATGGCCTAGAGGTACACCTAAAAAAAATCTGAAATTTGAGGTATTCTGATTTTTTGGTGTTTTTACCCCCAAAAAAATATTCAGGAACCCATAGGAAAAACACAACCTAGCTTCACCGTGGAGACACGCGACTATTACGAGAATGAACATGGTCTTACTTCACAATTGGATCAGGTGTAGTTACATTTTTTTTGTTTCTCAGAAATTCGTTTGAATGTATTGTACCAATGTCAGAAAGCAACCAATCAGGTTATGTTACAACATTTTGTTTCTAAGAACGTTGTTTTGAATTTAGTGTACCATTTATAAAGGAGGTGTACCGTCTCATATAAGAACCGCGCACACCAATCGCTTTACCAGGTCAATCGCATGCTCCAAACCCCATCAGAACGCTTGCTCCACCAAAGTCCTATGTGTCACCAGTCAAGGTGAGTCAACCTGCTGGCAATTAGTTTTGTCTTTCGTTACATACCAATTTTCTCGTTTTTTTTATTGTGTTATTCACACTGCTTGCAGGAAAGTGTAATCTACCGTTGTGAAAAACCTGTGTATGTGTCGTGGGATGAAGGAAATCCTCATGTGTACCACTAAGGGGGACAACAACCTGCGGGTGAGACTCGAGCATCAGATGTGTATCCGGAATCTGGTCCAAATTTTGCATCCACCAAAGTGAAGATAATGTTGGACCTGTTTCAATTGACGCGAGTAGGCAAAAAGGGCTATCGACTGATATGGAGGGCGGTGCACCCGGTTTGATGGCTGATCAGAATCAGACGTCCCCGGTTGAGGAAGACGAGAATTATGAAAGCTGCAAAGAAAACATCTCCTATGATTCCCAGTGTCAAGAGAAACGCCCTCGAGCTTTAGCAGATATGCATGGCTCTGAGTCGGATGGAGAGGACAATTATGTGGAGAGTGGTGGTAAACGTTTGCGAAAAAAATCCCAGCATCTTTGTGGAGTGCACACACCAGATGCAAGGCTGAAAGGGTTGTTCATGAGTGAGAAGAAAGCTGAGTATAGGCCCCTACCGAAGACAAACCGTGCTATTTTTAAGAAATTCAGCGATATTCTCAGTGAAAACGTCGCGCAGTAAGTGTGTGATGCCATTTACTATTACAAACATTTGTTTCCGCTGGTTTAAAATGCTATCATCGATTTTTAAATTTGCAAGCAGTTCCAAATCAAAACCAAACAACTTGTCGCGAATTCATTTTTCCTTGACATAGCTACTCCCGGAAAGTGGTTGTCTGACGAGGTACTATATCTTTTTTCACCTCGTACAATTAGCAGATTGTGAACTTTACTTGTTTTTTGGAAAACCTTTACACAACACATGCATGTTATAATGCAAATGTTGTGGAGGCGTCGTGGAAGTGTTCTACAGACAAACCGGATTGTAATGTTTAATCTGTACTTTACAAGGATCAATGCCACAAAGTGGTCTGCTTTCAGTAAATCCTATCAGCTTATGTCACCGTGATGTGTAGGGGCAAAAACCTTAAATTGCAACTTGGTCGTGATATCGATGTGGTGTACGCTCCAATGTTTTGGGAGGGATAAGCATTGTCTTTCTTAACTATATGTTTCCAAAAAAAACATCCGCATGCGTGTTGATTTGAAACTTGCCTTTCTATATCTATATATTTGTATAAACTTATTATCTACATTTTGTGTTAAAAGTGTGCCAGAATGTTTTAGTTTCGTGTGCAAGGATTTCTGTCTTTGGGAAAATTAAAGACTTTTTCTTTACGATTTATGTTCACGTCCTTTGAAAATGTTAACGTCTTTCTACGGTGTACAACCTAAGTGAACAGAGAAGTTGTACACCTATAGGTGTACACCTTTAGGTTCTGACCTTCTAAGCCTTAGATCACATATATTTCACCCCTCTGCTGTGAATCTCGTGTTGGAATAGGTTTCGTTGGCTAGGGTTAGCAATAGTTGGCCTTT
Source organism: Diplotaxis tenuifolia (assembly GCA_014822095.1). Classification (NCBI taxonomy): domain Eukaryota; kingdom Viridiplantae; phylum Streptophyta; class Magnoliopsida; order Brassicales; family Brassicaceae; genus Diplotaxis; species Diplotaxis tenuifolia. The sequence goes on from JABAYD010037111.1 coordinate 9,892, forward strand.
CAGAGTTTAGGGTTTACGAGTAAGGGTTTAGTGTTTACGTCATTTTTCGTGATGGTTAACTTCTTTTCTTGGGAAAATTAAAGACTTTTTTTTATGAATTAATATTATGTTTACATTTAAAAGATGTGTATTGCCTTTTACGGTGTACACCGTATATTCCAGACTATAGTCGTACACTATTTTAGAAATGAATAAGGTTGATGATTTCTGAAATGTGGATGGTTTTAAGTTTTAAATGGGGTTAGGCGGAACACTATCTTTTGGAATTAAACTTAGATTTAAAAAGGGGGTGTATTACCTTATACTGTGTACACGGTATATTCTAGAATATAGTCGTACACTAGTTTAGCAATTAAGTTTAACCAGTTTTAAATCCCTGAGTTCTATTTCTTACAGGTCAAACGAGAAGATATGGTAGAGGTGGACGCGCTTGTACTTGTACATAGACAATCAAACCGATAAAATTGTAGCTAAAATAATATATAAAACATATATGAAACATCAGATTAAAAAACTTATATAAAACATATTTTAAAACATAATTAAAAAAAAGAGATTAAACATAGAAAGAGAGTTGCGATAGAGAGTTTGAGTTCATGCATCAGGTCCGGAGCCAATATCCTCGTCGGAGCAGGTGGTGGATTCGTCGGGGTAGTCAGTCATCCTGAACTCTCCAGATGAAAGAGTATTTTCAGTGAGATCTTTTTCGTCACTGATTTCGTCATCTTCATCTTCATCGTAAAAGCCTGAAAATGGATGGGACCAGGGACCGTAAGCCTCATCATCATCCTCGTCCTCAGGGTCTCCCTTCTTCATTTTATTCCGAGACGACTGTCCTTTACTCTCGCGGCGGCGTTTGAGCCTCCTCTCCTGACTCAGAGTCTTTTCAACCTCCCTTGCATCTTCGAACAGTTCTTCAAGGTTCGTATCGTCCAGAGTGTCTATACTTTCACGGATCTCCTCTCTAAATCCATCTCTGACCATGGTGATCAGTGATTGTGCTTCTACTTGCCCGCCGAGATCAAGGCCGTTGACATACAACTCGTATTCTGAGACAGTCATCGATCCCTGAATGATAGTTTTAACCATTTTCAAATTTTGCAAAAGATAGAAACTTGGGAGGCAAAAAATGTGGAGATGCAGGGAGATTTGATTACTTTTTTTGGGAAGTCTTGATGGAATGATAAACAGTTGATATCCCTGGCTTATATAACCGAACATCGAAATGCTGTAAGTAATATATTTCTAATATTAAATGAAAGTTGTTGCGTGCAATGGCAACCTCTCGTTACAATCAAACTGTCATTATTAAAATTTACTTTTACTTTTTATAAACTCATCTCATGAAACGACGTGAGTAGAAAGTAGGAAACTTTCTTGGAAAAGGTCAGACATTTAATTCATATTTTATTCCTCTAACCAAATAATCATGAGTGTACATATACTGCGTACACCAGAGATGAGAGAGAGGAGCAGAGTCATTTAAGTTCAAACACTATAAGTATTCACCGAAGAATAAAGGTTATAGAGTCTTCTCTGTGTCAGAATCTTTTTTCGTAATGATTATAGTGTGGAACTTAGACTTTTATTTGTTTCTCCAATTCACATAAGTAAACATAGACCAACATTAACTAATACAGTAAAGGTGGTGGGTTTAAGAAGTTTGTGGTGGTAATTAATTTTCTATTAAACGCCAACGACTTGTATTAGAAAATCTTTATAACCAAACGAAAATGTATTTATATTTTCGTATAAACTAATCTCATGAAACGAGGCGAGTAGAAAGTTGGAAACTTTCTTGTCAAAGTTTGGCATTTAATTCAAATTTATTCCGATAAACCAAATAAAAATGAGTATACATATATTGCGTACACCAACGATGAGAGAGAGGAGCAGAGTCATTTAAGTTCAAACACTAAAAAATATTCACACGAGAATAAAGGTTATAGAGTCTTCTCTGTGTCAGAATCTTCTTTCGTAATGATTATAGTGTGGAACTCAGACTTTTATTTGTTTTTTCTCCAATTCACATAAGTAAACATAGACAAACATTAACTCATACAGTAAAGGTGGTGGGTTAAAAAGATTGTGGTGGTAATTACTTTTCTATTAAACGCCAACGACTTGTATAAGAAAATCCTTTATAACCAAACTGTCTTTTAAAAAATGTATTTATGCAGTTTCCTTCTAACGCCAAGGTGTGTGCATGACGAAATAGACATGAAAGAGATGCGAGGAAGTCATATTCTGGAAATTTGAAGGTTTTGTCGTATGTGGTGGAATATGGGGCTTGGAACGTCAACAATCTCCACTGTAACTCATCTCCCATCTCAAATATGGCGTTTGGTTTAAAGGCAGAACAATGGTTTTTTGCGAACTGCTCAAAGGTATACGTGGATTCCATTTCTTTACCAAGGCAAACGTAGAATATGCCAACAGCTAGGGTTGATAATCCATGCGTAGGAACATTTGGCACCAATGCTTTAATTGCCTCCTCAACCCCAAAAGTTGTTGCTAGATGAAGACCTTCATAGTATACGGCCTCTATGTTGCCAACCTCAACGCACTTAGGAAGAAGTTGCGAAGATGACCAAAATTTCGAATTCCAGAGGGCGTTTCATCAACAATAGGAGTCATGTTGCACCTCTTTAAGATGGATGGTTGATGGACAACTTCGTATCTGCGTTTCCCAGTCCGCATTAAGGCTCCAAGGTACCATGCTGATTCATTCCTCTCCAAGAATCTCAATAATTTTAGAAAGCAGTCCGCCAGGAAGATCTGAAATTTGTGACTCATGCATACTATTTTATTGATGAAGAAGATATGTTATTGCAGATTTATAAGAACAACTTAAATAGAAGAATTTTTATTAGTAGTTGTGTGACTTTAAAACAAAAGTAATTGTGCAACCAATATTTGAAACCTAACTCCAATAGATGAAAATTAATGGCATCCTATAGGATTGACATAACCCCCAGCTCACCAAAAATGACCTCACACAAACGTATTGGGTGAAACAAAAAGATATCCACAGGATTATAGGGTTATACACCTTTGGTTGTAAAACCCATTTCATATCTTGTCATCTCGTCTGTAAAAATTAGTGATTAGGGATATATAACTGGTTGAAATTAGTAAATATGGTTTAGGGATATGTAACCCTAAACCCTAAGGCCTAAAAGCCTAAAAGCCCTAAACCCTAAACTCTAAACCTAAATCACATACCATAGACATATACCATAATCCATAAACCCTAAACCCTAGAGTTCGGGACCCTAAACTTAAATCGTGAATTTTCCACAAAACGCCCTAATATCAACAAAAGCGTGCTTAGCGTAGTTCCAAAGTACATTAATATCGAAAACACAACTATAATCCGAGTAAGATGATATCCAAAATAATGGGTTCGTCCGATTCCAAAACACAATCATATTATAATTTGAAAAAGGGTTCCTCCGAGTTCCATAATTTGATAAGGTATTGTGAATGGTCTTCCTCATCATATTGATCAGGGCACTGGTTCCTTGCATGTAGTCTTCTTGTGGCCTTCCTTAAAACAAATGGAACACTTATTCGGCTTCTTCTTTTTCCTCGCACCCGCCTGTAAACAAAAAAAAGTAGTTAGAGAGAGAAAGCGTATAATGAATTTCAAAAAAGTAGTAAGGAAAGGTATTCAAAAAAGTAGTAAGGAAAGGTATAAACAAACAAAAGTTTTACCGCATAATTGTTGGCTCCAAGTTTTCTTTTCTGTCATTGCCTTCCCTTCGTTCTTTTCGTCGTTGGTGGATAAAGGTCGACCTTAAGTACATCTATGGGAATATTGACATCCGCTGGATCTTGAACCGGTAGTATGATACCATTAATTGTTTCAGACCAAGTATCTTTAATATGGTGTTGTGAAACAAACAAGTCATACCCCATGTTCCGAAATGAAGCAGCGGCAATAGTGTGTCGGCATGGCAACCCAAAGATCTGGAATTCAAGGCAGAAGCAAGTTCGTTTTTCTAAATCGACAACAAAGCCATATTCGGTTGGCTTGTAACTTCAAATACCCTAGTGGAACAGGGCAAAACAAGAAGGCCAGTTGACAACACTAACTGTTCAACCACTATTTGATCAATTGCCTTCGGAACAATTCCATGCATTTTACTGATATCGCACCGCCTTTCCTCAAACCATATGCTCAACATCCGTCTTATAAACTCCAACAGTGCCATTATAGGGCTATCACGCGCTGGCAGAAGCGCTTTATTCAACGATTTAACTATATTTGAAGTCATAAAGTTAAACCTATTTCCTTCGAAATGTGAACGTGTCCATAACTTTTTGTCGATTTTCTCCAAGTAATCCCAACATCTCCAATCCGTAAGCTTTATAAGGTCATAGATCCTTTGAAATTCCGAAACTTTGAAAGCTTCGGCTGCACTGCCCACCATTTGCTTCTGCTGCAGTCCTTTATACTTATCTCCCACGTTACGCTTAAGGTGTACAAGACAAATAGCATGGTGTGCAGATGGATACCATATATATTTGGCTTCAAATATAGCAGCGCATCTGTCGAAAATTATTGTTAATTCACAACTATCTTCTATGATTGTTGACAACCGTTTGAAGAACCATTTCCAAGAATCCGAGTTCTCGCTATCCACTACTGCAAAAGCAATAGGGAATATGCGGCAGTCTGCATCTTGCATGCTTGCACAAAGCAATACCCCTTTATATTTTCGGAACATGTGGGGGCCGTCCACCACAATGACCTTACGCAAATGCGGCCACCCATCGATACAAGCCTTCAATGACATGAATGCATACAGGAACCTTGACTTTCCTTTATGATCAAGTTCGGTTTTAATATCAGTGATGGTTCCAGGATTTGCTAATTTCAGAACGTGCAAGTACTGTGACAACATCTTGTAAGACGTTTCCTCTGTTCCTTGGGCAGACGCAATTGCTAGTTGTTGGGGTCAAAATCGGTACGACGGAATCAATGACCAAAAGTCTCCGCAAAACAAAAGCTAGGTTTTATAAATTTACGAGAAGTTGTTTTATAAAACTTAAGGACTTTCCGAACAAAGGAAATCCGCGCGAAAACTTGGAAATTGTCATCTCGAAAAAAATAACGAAACAATCTCCGATTTCACGATTGTCCAATAACACAAAAATCGCAAAAAACCGCTTTATGAGCATGGTTCGGCCAAACCAGCTCGCCGTACGGCGAGCTGAACCGGCCGGTTTGGGTCGCCGTACGACGAGCTGTCCGTCCCGAGCTTTCTTCCGAGAATTCCCAACGCGAAACATCCGTCCTTTGATTCCAATCGTCCTCTGAACCGTGGTCGGAAGGTCTCTTGTTTCATCTCGATCCGTCCTACGAATTGAGTTTTACGATAAAAACCGTAAAGTCTAGTTTTCTCGTAAAAACTCGAGTAAGTCGTGTAAAACGACAACGATTGGGTGAAACATCGTATATTGTCTAAAACTACGCGGTTAACTTGATTTCTTATTGCGAGAACATCATTGCATTGGGAAATGATCCCGTCCGAAAATTGTTAAACGAATTTTATCGCAAAACGGTCCCGAAAACCCTAAATCGCGATAAAAGTCCATCTACGGTTTAGGCGAAGTCTAACCCAAGGATGCAATGACGGTTTGACCATTTACTCGCAGAAAGAAGATAAATGTCAAGTTTGGAGATAAATAGAAGATTTCCGAAGATTTATGGAAGATTTCCGAAGATAAATGGAAAGATCGAGATAAAAGGAAGATTTCCG
>JABAYD010037114.1:0-10919 GCA_014822095.1 Diplotaxis tenuifolia
GAGTATACTTTAACTATTTTAGATATTTACTTTTGACTATCTATATAAATATTTTCAAGTATTTAAACCAATTTAAAAGTATCATTCTTGATGTTTTATATATGTTAAATCTAAAATATATATATATATATATAAGTATATAAATCTATTTTTAGATAAATTAGGGTACCCGAATACTTCGGTTCAGATTAGATTCGGTTATCTAAATAACAAAATTTTGAATAATTCGAATATTTAATCAATTTATGTTCGGGTTTGTTCCTCGGATTCATTTTGCCAAACCTTAATAATTACATGAAAAACAAATATCAACATATTTTTCAAAATATACATCCACGCAGGCACGCATGTCAAAGTCTATAACCATTTATTTTAACAACAAGTCAAATAAATATGTTGACCAGAGAGGAAATAAAACAAAGTCAGAGAAGCACATAATTTACCAGAGACACTCTATATGTCGAATTTATTATAAAGAAAGTTTTACTAAGATAAATATATTCAATAATTATAAACAAATAATATATTTTATAAAAGTGAAAAATAATACCTGCGCTTTCGAAGCGCGGGTCAAAATCTAGTGTAAATTAAATAAAATGCATTTAGGGAGAGTCGAAGACGAGTTGTTTCTCTAGAAAGTAAAGTGGTCAACCACTAGGAGACAACGAATTGTAGTTTTATCTCGCATTCACATAGTTTAATATATATACACATTTTAATTTAATTAAAACACAAATTTTGAATATTTTTGGATATAAAAATATTTTTTTTGTATATTTAAGTATTTTTTAGGTCGAACCTGAACTAAACCTGACCCAAAACCGAACGGATAAATTCTAATTACCCGAATGGGTCCTACTATCTAAGACCCGATCCGACCCGGATCCGTTACGACCCCGACCGATCCGGAACCGAAAAATTGAAATTACTCTATCGGGTCCTAAACTCTTAGATCCGAAAGACCCGGGTTCGAGTCGGTTTCCTTCGAATCCGGTCTTTCGGATTCGAAGGGACCCGGCTCGAACCCGGTCCGACTACCCGAATGCCCATGCCTAGTCGATATGTTGTCATGCATGCTCTAACGATTAATCAAGTTTGTAACTCACTTGATTATGTGAAATAACGCATTTACCCCTACAAACTCAACCATGAAACCGCTTTTCAGTTTCCCTTTTGTTTTTGTTTTGTAAAACAAAAACTTGTCATTACCCATAATACCAACTACACTTTTCGAGCCAAATCCCTATAAATACAAATCACAACTATACCATCTTTCCTCACAAAATCCTACAAACATAATCTCACAAACACATTCAAATCACACTATTAAAACTCTGCATCTCATTTATTTCAAGAACCCTTCATATTATAAGTCTCTCTGAAAACCATGGGTCATGGCACAAACAGAGTAGAAGACATGTCGTCTCCCAACAACGGAATCGCAACAGCTAGAGAAACGATCGTGGAGATACACAGCGTTTGTCTACCGCCAAAGAAGACAACGTTTCAGAAACTGAAGAAGCGTTTTGGTGATGTTTTCTTTCCTGATGATCCGTTAGAGAGGTTTAGGAACCAAACATGGAGAAACAAAGTGATTCTTGGTCTTCAAAGCTTGTTTCCGATTTTCACATGGGGTTCTCAGTACGATATCAAGCTTTTTAGGTCTGATGTTATCTCTGGTCTCACCATTGCCAGTCTCGCCATCCCTCAGGTTACACAACTTAACAATCCCTTATATAGTAGCTGTTGCGTGGTTTTGTTGTGATTCTTTTTTTTTTTCATTTCCCTTTTGAAATTGGTTTACCAATCTTTAGTCTATATTTAAAAAGAAAAAAATAGAGATTAACAGAAATAGTTAATCTGTTTTTTTTTTTAAATCTGTCAGTTAGAAATTGTACAATTCTTCAAAATTGGTAGCATATTCTTTTTTTTTTATAGTTTCGATATATAAAACTAATTTGATTTTTATACGTTGATAGGATAATAAAAGTTTTATTTAAGAGTTTTTGTAATTACATTGTTGAGTAGTGTGGGGATGACTGGTTAGGCTCGGAGAGTTAAAAGCAAAAGAAAAAGTCATTTTTCTGTTTGTTTTGGACTAGTTAATGTCATTCAATAAACTTAAATAAAACACTTTAATACCGTTATTTTCATAGTGGGATTGCTTACAATTTTTGTGTTATTTTGCAGGGAATCAGCTATGCCAAGCTAGCAAACTTACCACCCATTGTTGGGCTTTGTAAGTATTGATCATCATTATCATATTGGTTACGGACTAATCAGTGTAATTAACTAAATCAGGTTCTAATCAATCAATTTGGTGGTTGCATGCAGATTCAAGCTTTGTGCCACCACTTATCTACTCAATTCTTGGGAGTTCAAAACATCTTGCAGTTGGTCCTGTCTCAATAGCATCACTTGTGATGGGATCAATGCTAAGTGAGAGTGTTTCTCCAACACAAGACCCAATTCTATATCTCAAATTGGCCTTCACTTCAACTTTCTTTGCTGGTCTCTTCCAAGCCTCCCTCGGCCTTCTTAGGTAATAAGTCTTACCCTAGAGAATTCTCTTCTTTTTTTTTTCAATCCAAAACTCAAACTAATCATAGGAATATGCAATCGTCATGCGCAAAAGAATATGTAGTAAAGTTTTTTTTTAATGCAGTTTAGTATGCTTAGTGTAGAATATATTCAGAGCTATGCTTGAGCCTCTTTTGTTGAATTATCACTGAAAATGAAAGGTACATTAGTCATGATCAATAGAGAGATAACTAACATTTTTCTATGGAAAAAAGACCAAGATTCTATAAATTGGATTTGATAGTGACAAGTGAGCAAGTGACATGTGCTAATATGCCTACCTCCCAAGATGCTTCCTTCTACTTTAGTGGTTTTACACTGTCTTACCTTTCATGGTCAGCAACTTTGGATTAATATTACATATTTCATAAATTTAATTAATTTCTTTTCAGGTTGGGATTTTTGATTGACTTTTTGTCAAAGCCAACTTTGGTTGGTTTCACTGCTGGTGCTGCAGTGATTGTATCACTTCAACAGCTTAAGGGTCTTCTTGGAATTGTTCATTTCACTGGCAAAATGCAATTTATTCCTGTCATGTCCTCTGTTTTCAACAATAGATCTGAAGTAAGTCAAACATTACTTTCCGCTTTATAAAATTGGTACCTACTAAAACATAATCCTTATCTAACAATGTTATTACAATTTCAGTGGTCATGGGAAACTATTGTGATGGGCCTTGGCTTTTTGATCATTCTCTTAACCACAAGACACATTGTAAGTAATAGCAAACAATTCAGTATTAAATGTGACTTTACTATGATCCAATATTTAAACCTTTTATGGCGAATTTTCAGAGCATGAGGAAGCCAAAACTTTTCTGGATATCAGCTGCATCACCGTTGGCATCAGTTGTTATCTCAACTCTTCTTGTCTTCCTCATCAGAAACAAGACTCATGCCATCTCTTTTGTAAGCATATTTTTAACCAGACCAACTTATGTTACTGTTAAAAATGAATTCAAAAAATTATAATAATTCAATCTTTAATGTAGATTGGACATCTACCCAAGGGTTTGAATCCACCTTCATCAAACATGTTATACTTCAATGGTACTCATCTCGCTCTTGCAATCAAGACTGGTATCATCACTGGGGTCCTCTCTCTCACTGTAAGCTTTCCAAAATCTTTATCTCCTTGTAAGTTATAGAGTTAGGTGCTTAACATTTTTGACTTGATTGATTTTTTTCAGGAAGGGATTGCTGTTGGAAGAACCTTTGCATCTCTAAAAAACTATCAAGTTAATGGGAACAAAGAAATGATGGCTATAGGTTTTATGAACATGATTGGTTCTTGCACCTCTTGCTATGTTACTACAGGTTAGAAACCAATCTCATTCACCTTGTGGCCCAAGGAACAATGTTTTTGACAACTCCTGTTTATTGTTTTCTTTAGGGTCTTTCTCTAGATCTGCAGTAAACTACAATGCTGGAGCGAAAACAGCGGTTTCCAACATTGTGTTGGCCTCAACAGTTCTTGTGACACTTTTGTTTCTGATGCCACTCTTCTACTACACTCCTAATTTGATCCTAGCTGCCATCATATTAACCGCTGTGATAGGCCTCATTGATTATCAAGCGGCTTACAAGCTCTATAAAGTTGACAAATTCGATTTCTTCACTTGCATGTGTGCCTTCTTCGGTGTTCTCTTAGTCTCTGTACCTCTTGGCCTAGCAATAGCAGTGAGTTTACAACTATTCTTATTTTACTTATTCTCAGATTGTTTGTTACTAAGTTTGATGCCTTCTTGTCACAGGTGGGAGTTTCAGTTATCAAGATCTTGTTGCATGTAACCAGGCCAAACACTTTAGAGTTTGGAAATATCCAAGGGACTCAGATATACCAGAGTCTTAAAAGATATAGAGAAGCCTCACGAATCCATGGTTTCTTGATTCTTTCTGTTGAATCTCCAATATACTTTGCTAATAGCACTTACCTGCAAGAAAGGTTTGTCAAAGCAACTGTCTTCATCCTACATAATATTATTTTTGATATGTTTTTGTTCTTATGGAAAGGAGTTTATGGTTGTGTAGGATCTTGAGATGGACCAGGGAAGAGGAAACTCGGATAAAGGAAAACAATGGTAGTACCTTAAAATGCATAGTTCTTGACATGACAGGTAACTACTGTTCTCATCTGAGTTATGATCATAAACTTTTGACTCATCTTTTTTTGGCTTACACCTTCTTTTTGAACTGTTTCAGCTGTTTCTTCTATAGACACAAGTGGGATTGAAGCTTTGTTTGAACTTAGACGGAGGCTGGAGAAGCAATCACTTCAGGTTAGACTCTAACTTCTAAAAAAACTTCTTACCTTATGTAAGTAGTAAAACACAAGCTAACTTTGTGTTTTGACTTGTTCAAAATAGCTTGTGCTGGTTAATCCTGTGGGGAGTGTGATGGAAAAGCTACACAAGTCCAAGATCATTGAGTCATTGGGGCTGAGTGGGCTTTATCTAACAGTTGATGAAGCTGTGTCTGATCTCTCATCAACATGGAAAGCTCATGGCCAGCCATGAATTTGAGAACTTGTCCTAGATGGTTGTTTCTGAAGACAAAGCAGCCTCTTGAAGTAACAATTTTTGGTGCTAGCCTCTTTTAGGGTGTTTCAGTTTTAATTGTATAAAATAAATTGTAATTTCATCTTTAACATATAGTTTATGAAATCATAATTTTATCCATGAATAGCCTGATACAAAGCATTGATCTTCTCACTCTATATTACCTATTATCAGTGATGAAACTCTGTATCCACCTGCCTCTTGTCAAAATTTACACAGACTAGAGTTATATGTTAAGAAGCAAGTTTTGATCATTATATAACCTTGTCTCCTTCAAGAACTGGTGCTGCTCTTTCTCCTCCTGACAACTTTCTTGGCAGCAACCTTATTATCTTCACTCTTCTCTTCATCATCTGAACTATTCACCGCTTTAACAGATTCCTGTTGGCTCCTCATGCGCAGTATCTCTCCCTTTGCAGACCCCAAGTCTTCCTCCAGCTTCTTCACTTTCTTTTCTAACACTTCCCTCTCCTTTCCTAAACTTATCACGATGATATGAGCGTCTTCCACGTTTTCCTTAGCTTCCTTTGATGCCTTCTTTGCTTCTTCCAGTGATCTCTGAAGCAGTTCTTTCTCGTCCTCCAAGCTCGAGACATGAGTATTCACCTTCTCTAGCTCTCGTGAGAGTGTTGTTGTGTTCTTGTTCATCTCATCTAAAGACTTAACTGCTTCTTCCAGGTCTGTTTCAAGGGCTTTCATGGCCTCCCTGTCGATCAACATCTGCTTCTCCATTGCTTCTATCTCTTTCCCCAATGCCAAAACCTTCTTTCTCTCATCTTCCAGTTCCTTGTTAGTGGCTTCAGCTTTCTTGTAAATCTCCACTAGTTCCTTTTGCAGGCTCTGGTTCTTGACAGAAGACTCTTCAAGTTCTTGGTTTAGTCTCTCAAGCTCTTCTCTAACTTTCTTCAAATGATCTTTCTCCTCTGCAAGTTCCTTAGCCAAATCCTCACCATTTCTTCTTTCATCAGCAAGGCTTATCTCATATCTTTCCTTGGCTTTCTCAAACTCTTCATGAACTTTTTTAACCTCTGATTCAAACTTTGAACACAAAGCTCTCGACTCATCAAGCATCTTTTCAAGGTCAGAGACACGATCTCTGGAGGCCTGGAGTGTCTTCTTTGTTCCTTCAAGTTCATGGCTCAAATTCTGTACATTACTGAGTTCTATATCCAGCATTCTCTTTGCATCTTCGTACTTCTCAGTAAGGTCAGAAACTTTGTCTTTACTCTCATTTACATCCTTTAACGCATGATCTATCTTTTCATTTAGCTTCTGAATCTCCTCCTCTTTACTTCTCAAGAGCTCAGCATCAGCAGCTGCTCGCGTCTCAGAAGTCAACTTCAAAGCACTGTAATCTTTGGAAACATCATCAATCTTCTTGATGTAACTCTGATTCTCAGCAACCAAAGTGCTTACTCTGGTGTTTAATTCCTCAATGGCAGAGTTCTTGGAGTCTATTTCAGTTTGTCTTCTTGTGACTTCTTCCTTAAGCTGAGTGATCTCTAGTTTTGCGTCAGTAAGTTCTCTGCTAGTTTGAGTGTAATCAGAGTTGAGTTTCTTCAGCTCTGCTTCTTTTTCAGCTAGTGATGTGCTAACACGTTGAGCCTTTTCTTCACTATCTTTCAGCTCCAAACTAAGCACCTTGATCCGATCTTGTAATCCCTCAATCAAATCAAGCTTTTCTTTGAGCTCTGTCTCAAGTGCCTTCTTGTCTTCACCAGCCTTTGACAGATTACTTTGCAGGAATCCAACCTGAGCTTTAAGCTCCTCACATAGCTTCTTCTCGCTGCTTAGCTCCTTTCCTAGTCCCGTCGCTACATCCTTTGCTGAATTCAGTTGGTTGATCAATGAGAATCGTTCCTCTTCTGCTTTCTTTCTTTCCTCGTTCCACTCTTCCTCCTCACGCTTGATTCTTGCTTCATAGTCTTTCTCCATGGAAACCAATGCTCTTTCTCTTTCTTTCAACTGGTTCTCTAGCTGTATTCTCACAGTTATCGGTATCTCAAGTAAGAAAGGATCTGAGATACTCAAAAACTCAGAAAGTTCATGAAACAAATGATAATAGAAGCTCTAACTAAAATGGTCATGATTAACACTCATATAGAAGTGCTATGAGTAGCTAAAAAGGTTCAAAAGTGTAGCGGTGAAAGCTTACAGATTCGATGGTTTCTTGAGCAGCTTTAGTATCTTTCTTAGCAAGGGCATAGAGGGCACCAAGAATACCAGAACTAAAAATGCCAAGACCATTTAGGAGGGAGAGAAATGTATTTGGTGGTGAGGTTGTTCCTTCACTAACTGCAACCTAATCCACCACATAAAAGCAAACAAACAAGTCTCTCAATCACTACTAAAACATTACTGATACTCAAAATGGTGGATGTTAAGTGTTAAGAGAGATTATAATAAGAACCTCAGTTTCTTGATTTAACTTTGATGTCTTTATAACATTGTTCTCTCCTGTAGGAAAAAAAAAAGGAACAAAACAAATCACAAAAAAATGAAAAGTAACATGTTTTCCATCAATGCAGAAGAGTAACAAACTCACTTTCATCGGCCAAAGCAGGGGATTGAAGGTGGAAGAAGGGAAGAACGGAGATACCCAAGAGAACAAAAGCTCTTCTTTTGAGTGATACGACGTCGTTGTTAGCGTCTTGGCGGGGTAGAGAAGCCGATGGTGGTGGTCGGCGACGCTGCTTGGACTTGGTGGCACTGGTGGAGCAGAGAAACACGAATTGCGACGAAGAGGGAGATGGAAGGAGTCTAGAATGGAGAGGAGGAGAAGGGGAGGAGCAAGTGCTCCCAATGAGGAAACCCATCTTCTTCCTTCTTCTTCTCCAGGGAGAAGGAAAGTTTTATCTGGAGATTGGGAATGTGTGGCAAATGGCAATTCCACTGACAAGAAAGAAAAAGGAGCTTCCTTTGTGTTGTATGCGTTCGGCTGAACCCGAACCAAAATTTTCGGATTATGATTTTACATCTATTGGTGAATTTTAAATCGGTTTGAAACCCAACTTATTTGATACATAGCGACCAAATAAATCGAACTAATCAAATAACACATCAAAATTTTGGATTTTCATCAAAGTAATCGAATAAACCGGTCTCAGTTCAATTCAGAATAGTTACTATGTAAAACCAAACGGAATAGCTTGAGTTCTGAACCGAATTGTTTGGTTCAATACGGTGACATTTCAAAGAAAAACCAAATTCGCATAAAACCAAATCGAATAAAAATATAGTTAGTAGGTTCAATGACAAAATCCGATAACCAAAAACCTAACCCGAATAAACCGGACGCTAGCTCTGCTCAATCTAAGAAACCACGTGACGCACACGTGCGTCTTCTTCAAACTCACTCTGACCCTAAATCACTCTTTAAATTATTTTTTTTCCGCCGCTCTGATTGCAAAAACCACCGTCGACGGCGACTCCTAACAGACCGATCTTTAACCGCCGGAAGAGTACAACTCGTCGAAACTCTTTACATGTAAAACCAGTCTATAAACATGGCGTACATATCGTCTCGATCCATTCTCGTCAAGCGAAGCGTCTCAACTCTACCTCACCTCTCTCAGAGATTTAAACAAACAGGTAATCTGCACATCAGGGTTTCACGAGAAAAACGAATTGTAGATACAAAGCCTTCACCTTTATGGTTTCATGTGTAGAAAAGCTTTCACCTTTATGGTTTTTTTTGACTCTTAAAACATTCGTATTCACAGAAAGCGAGATTGTTCAGATGTTCAGTCTCCCAAACCCACAAGAGAATTGGAAACTCTCAAGAAAAGACCCATCAGTACGGATGCTAGACGAAAGATTCATCCGAATCCTCAAAATCTTCAAATGGGGCCCTGACGCCGAGAAAGCCCTGGAAGTCCTCAAACTCAAAGTAGACCACCGTCTAGTCCGCTCAGTCCTCGACATAGACGTCGAGATCAACGTCAAGACCCAGTTCTTCAAATGGGCTGGCAAAAGAAGAAACTTCCAACACGACACATCCACTTACATGGCATTGATACGTTGCCTCGAGGAAGCTAGGCTTTACGGTGAGATGTACAGAACGATACAAGAGGTGGTTCGTAATGTGAACGTTAGTGTTAGTCCTAGTGTGCTCTCTGAGGTTGTGAAGGCGTTGGGGAGGGGTAAGATGGTCAGCAAGGCTTTGTCTGTGTTTTATCAGGCGAAGGGACGTAAGTGTAAACCTACTTCGAGTACTTACAACTCTGTGATTATGATGTTGATGCAGGAAGGGCAGCATGAGAAAGTTCATGAGGTTTATAGTGAGATGTGTAATGAAGGTGATTGTTTTCCGGATACTGTTACTTACTCTGCGGTTATATCTTCGTATGAGAAGTTACGTCGTTATGAATCTGCTATAAGGTTGTTTGATGAGATGAGGGAGAACGGTTTGGAGCCAACGGAGAAGATATATACTACCTTACTGGGTGTGTACTTTAAGGTTGGTGAAGTTGAGAAAGCTTTGGATCTATTCGAGGAGATGAAACGTGGAGGTTGTTTGCCTAGTGTTTATACTTACACGGAGCTTGTAAAGGGACTTGGTAAAGCAGGGAGGGTGGAGGAGGCGTATGGTTTGTATAAGAACATGCTTAGAGATGGATTGGTTCCTGATGTTGTGTTTTTAAACAATCTGATGAACATTTTAGGTAAAGTGGGTAGAGTGGAGGAGTTGGTTAGTGTCTTTAACGAGATGGGGAGGTGGAGATGTACTCCCACTGTTGTTTCTTACAACACTGTGATTAAAGCTCTGTTTGAGTCTAAAGCACCGGTCTCAGAAGTGAGTTCTTGGTTTGATAAGATGAAAGAGGAAGGTGTTTCCCCTAGTGAGTTCACTTACTCGATCTTGATAGATGGTTACTGTAAAACCAATAGAGTGGAGAAAGCTTTGTTGCTTCTTGAGGAGATGGATGAGAGAGGGTTTCCTCCTTGTCCTGCAGCGTATTGTAGCCTTATAAACGCGCTTGGAAAGGCGAAAAGATACGAAGCGGCCAACGAGTTGTTGAAGGAACTGAAAGAGAATTTTGGGAATGTGAGTTCAAGAGTGTATGCTGTGATGATCAAACATTTTGGGAAATGTGGGAAGCTTAGTGAAGCTGTGGATTTATTCAATGAGATGAAGAATCAAGGGAGTGGTCCTGATGTTTATGCGTACAACGCGCTTATGTCGGGGATGGTGAAGGCTGGTATGGTAAATGAAGCTAATTCGTTGCTTAGAAAGATGGAAGAAAATGGTTGCAAGGCTGATGTGAATTCGCATAATATTATACTTAATGGTTTTGCTAGAACGGGTGTGCCAAAGAGGGCTATAGAGATGTTTGAAGCTATGAAGCGTTCTGGTGTTAGGCCTGATGGTGTCACTTATAATACTCTTCTTGGATGTTTTGCACATGCTGGGATGTTTGAGGAGGCTGCAAGAATGATGGGAGAGATGAAAGATAAAGGATTTTTGTATGATGCAATTACTTACTCATCGATACTTGACGCTGTGGGAAATGTGGATCATGTAAAAGATGTTTAATCTTTGTAAGAGGTGAATTCTCTAATTGGAATGAGAAAAGAAAGTCAAATAGAAGCTGAATAGATTGCTAGTTTATTTCATTTCTTTACACATCGCATATACTTCATAAAACCAAATTGGTAATTATAGAGTGTTGATGTACTGACCATAGTGATCAGGTTCCAGAAATTGGTTAACAGGCCAACGAAAGTTGTCCTGCCACGGCATTGTTAGGACCTGTTCGTTTCTACATTCAAATGATCCATT